>KZ807107.1:564462-574874 GCA_000696205.2 Oncopeltus fasciatus
AACAATTAATAATTTTTTTTAATATATAATTACATTCATATTTAAATAATACAAAAATGAATTATCCTCTTGATAATTCAAAGAACAATTATTTTTTTTAATATTTTGTTCGTTTAAATCACATTTACTTTTATATCAGTCTATTAAAATAGTTAGTCAAAATATAGATACGCAGACGAGCAAGATTTTTTTCCCTATATTCTGTAGATAAACTCCATAGTTTTATTGGAAATATATGTGATACATCAACACTGATTTAATATTGAAATCCATTTTAATATCACAAAGCTGCAGTATTTATATCAACCCAGAACATACCACTGAAAAATAAATGTTGCAGGCGGGGGGGTTTAGATCGGTGAGGATAAATAGTTTATCATCAGTTATCTTCTACACATATCATCAAAAGGAATATTTGTGAAGCTAACATCTGTTTTAGTATTATTAAATTTGGATAGAGTAACTGGTTAGAGAGAAAATATGGTCATCTTGAGTCTGCTTGGCTTTTGTATATTAAAACCACTCCAATTTATATGAAAGCATAAATAATGTGCTAATAAAGAGTCGATATACCACAACTAAATTAAGATCCAGTATATTAGGTTTGCACCTAGAAGAATTAAAATGAAATGCAAAAGACAAACAAAAAATGTCCACTCTATATGAAGCATGAATAAATTCCTTTATGTAGAGGGAAAAACATTTAGTGGGTGAGGGTAGATAATGGGATATGTAGATATTTATTGGTGTCAAACTTGAATGCATCAGGGTTTCAGCAATTCAACCAGAACTGAATTAAAGTTTGAGTTGTAGGTGTTATTAGAGCACCTGGCAGTAGGATATAGTTTAAATTCATCAGTAACTGATCGTTTTTTTTTTTCTTTTTTTTTTTTAGAGAATTGACAGTAAGAAAGCATTTTCTTTTTTTTCTTTTTTTTTGCAATTTTTAGAAAACACTTACCTGAAATGAGTATTCTGCCAAACATATAAACTTAAAACGTACATCAACAATAATGAGATACATCCAGTCAATGGCAGAACACAATATTTATCAAATAAACCTTCCATTTTAGTATCAACAAAACAATCAAAAGAAAATTACTTTTAAAAACATTAAAAATTTACAGAAAACTCGGAAGGTTATTGGTATGAAGATATATATTTAATGGGAATTGAAAAAGAACATTCATGACGTCAAACTTGGTATAGTTATTTATAACTAATTTCACGTACATAAGTTATTTAAGTATAAATATGAACAAATAGCTGAATACTCTAGTTTGTGTCAAATTAATCAGGATTTTATTTTATTTTTTCATTTGTGCTTCGATGTCAAAGGTTGAACTATGTGAGGCCTGAGTAAAACTGCTATATTATGAGTCAATATGTATTAAGTTTTAATTCCAATAAATATATTAGGACCAATGCAATTAATATACTAAACTGCTTCTTTTTTTATAGGTCAAAAAGTTTTCAATTTTTTCTCAAGAGACTATTTATTTATCAAGTTAGCGTTTGCAAGACATTTGGCTTTAAATGGTGATTATTGAGTCGAAATTCTTTTACACAGGCAAGTCTTTCACAAAGACTTCAAATCGAAAAAATATTTCTGCGATTGAGTAAAATGCTTGATTTTCTCAGTGTCATATTTATTAAATATATTTTTTAAATATGAAATTCAGGTAAACTTCAAGTTTTCTCTCTAAATCTTTCATAAAGTGCACAAGCCTTGTGTTAAGTGTCCCGTTATTATCAGAAAGTTACTTCATTGACTCTACTATATTGTACATGTAGCGGAAAGAAGTAGATATAGCAGTTTAATAAGAAAGTCAGTAAAACAAAGAATCAGGAAAAAACTGCTAAATAAAAAATAAGTCAGTTAATATTTATACTGAAGAATTAAGTCAGAGTTTTGGCCAGGATTATAAAAATAAAATACTAAAAAATAATTCGGAAATGATTTTATTAATTCCAACGCTTTGACTTAACTTGTTAGTCATCATCAGGGCTGAAATACAATACACACCATTATACTTATAGTATTATAAATTAAAATGAACATACAGATATGTGGTATGTAAAAAGACAAAAAATTGGTATACAGAATAAACTCAAAATTAACTATACCAATATGAAAAAATAAATCAACTTTATATGTACCGATGATGATGTATGGAGAGATCTCCGAGGGAGGTTTATGGTCACATCTCAAACTGCAGAACGGAACTAAGAGACAACCTGCGACAGGGGGTGAGATGAGGGTTATTTGGCAAACTTTAAAGGTAGGTAACAATGACCGGGCTTATCCCCCCAAAGGGAGATTGGAGAGATTGACGCCAGAGAATGTTTACCAAAAATAAATTCACCTAATTTATACATTAGATTCAGACTTAACCACCATTTACTCTTAAGAAATCCAAAAAACTCAAATAAACAATTTTGTATATTTGATGATGGGCAATTATTAAAGCCACCCAAACAAAGTCAATTAGTAAAAATAAATTTATTATTCTTGGATCAGGACTTGCATAATACACTTGCGTATTTGTAAAACCCAATATCACATATGCAGTCTACAGTAAACCTTATTTTGAAACGATTAGGGAGAATTTTGAAGGCATTTTTAACGTTTTATCTAATATTGCTCAAACTCTACAATAAAAATGAAAAGCAACGAAAATTAATGCTCTGAGGGTCAACTAGAACTCATTGAGTTCTAATATACCCTCAGAATATATTATATACATATTTAACTCGTATAAAGAACTTTCCTATTTCAAGAACAAATTACTTATCATGGACTCTCTTCATTTTAAAAACTAAAAAGTACTTTATTACCTTAAGTGACGTATTTTAAAAATAATTATTTTCAAAAATATTTCTCACAAAAATAGCAGTAAAAAAATTGAAGCTTTTATTCATTACATAAAACAATATCCTGTACCAGGGAGAGAAAAAAAATCTATAACGTCCGAAAATTTAAAAATACTTTAATTGATTGTCATATCTTCTATTATCCGCCTTAATTGGTTTCTGCTAACCATCTTCTTGGAAACCAATGAAGACGTATAATAGAAGGTATGATAGTTCTATATTCATTGGTAGTGACAATAACCCTTTGGATTATTTACTTAATTGATTATATTTAGCATACAAGGCATTAAACCATGTCCCACCGAATATCACAACTACCTAGGACTAATAATAAAAAATTGCAATTATTAGAAGTGTCATACAAAAACACCCCATGTACAACTTATAAAGTGGATTTAAATATCAGCGATCACCTACAAAATTAAAATACCATTCGAAATAATATTTGGTACAAATCACAAAACACACAGAAAAAAACTAAGCTATAAAAGACAAACCTTTAAAGTATGATCATGCAATACTACAAGACAACATTTGCCGCTCTTCAGACATCGAACCTTCAAAATTCTATATTGCTGCAACTAATATGCTAGGAGATTACTTCACTATTACACATTATATCAATTACACTAATTTGTATATAGAGCTACAAGACACCGAGCTCTACTAATTTAAATTAAATATGCAGATAACTACAATTAAGCCGAACATTTACCCTTCTAATAAAAATAAGCTAGCACAATTGTATCACATTTCTTTAAAAATCAGGTATAGACTAGGAATGATAAATTGATTAGTGGCAGCAATTAGTTGGGTAACAGGAATTTCAGATGCATATAAATAAATAAAAGAAAAAATAATTGATTGAAATAAAGAAAATAGAAAGAAATACGACTAACTTATTACTCAAATTGAACGGAACAAACAGCTTCTCAGATGATTTTAGTTGGGGTTCGGTCAAGGTAGATCCAAAAAAATTTTTAAATTTGTGTTTTTTGTATCTATCTTGACCGAACCCCAACTAAAATCATCTAAGAATAATATCTACGGTCAACAAACTCTTCTTTTTGGAACAAACAGCGCTTGGAATATGACATGTACACCAGGCACAATTAAATAAAAATATAATTATAACAGTAGGAGGAAAATAAATTTGTATTTTAAATCAAAATAATATGAACTTGAAAAATTGTAAACTATGTCGACGCAGAAATCAAACTTTAGTCTTAAACTATAACTTCTACATTTTAAATTACTCATGACTTAATGAATAAGAAACAACTTTAGGATCTTACTGATAAAGTACAGCACATTCATCAATCTTTAATTGAACATACCTTAATTTACTTCTTTACATTCATTCATACCTTTTGAAATAGATTCATTTGTATCCTGAAAAAACTGAGATGTGCAAAGAAAAATGAACTTATTATACTTCATGGTTTTTACCATTAGACTTACTTTTTCCTACCAATATCTGCAGTAAAGAACAGTCAACTTGTCACGAAACAAACACTAATCCTCAGCATTAAAAAGGAATCCAACATTATGTATAGGATTGATTGGTACAAGTAATGTTAACAATTTAATCACTATTAACAATGAATGAATGTCAAATTTTTAACATAAGCATGTAAAATCTATTAAAACAACAATGGTTCTGAACCATTTGTAAGATTTAGCGATGTTCGTAATTTCCATTAATTACTTTTAAGCTTTTTATAGTTTACTTAAATTAATTCTACTCCTATTTCTCTTTCAGATTCATAACTTATTCATCTAAATTAACATGAATGTCTGTTATAAATAGATAGGCCTATTACAACAATTGAAGATTCGACTCCTTCCATCCTTGACCTCATACCTGAACACATTGCGAACTTATATTGAGCTTTAATAAGTTAGTTTTACGGAATCTGTCTTATATATCTATAGCAGAATTTGAAACTCATGGAACACTCTTATTTTGTACCTCACTTATTTATTTTAAATAATTTTTATATACTATTATTTTCACAAGTAATTACTAAATGTCAAAATACCAATAGTTCTCCACCGACATCACCACCAAAGGACTTCATACTTATCTTTAATAGACTATCAGGATACTTTTCCCCTGTGGTTCTGTCAAATTTTTAGAGGACTTGGAATCTTCCAGAGGGAGGATTATATTCTTTGACGTTTCTCTCACTTTCTTTATAGAAAAGATCAATTTTTTGTTCCTAAAATTCATACTTTATTTATTAATTATCCTTGGAAATTAATCTCTTATTGGTATATACTATTTGGCGTAACAGTAACTTTCCTTAGTTGTGCAGTTCGATCGCTTCTGAGATTAGTATTCGAATTTTCAACAAACGTTTCTTGATTAATCAGTTTTTTTTTTTAAATATGACTACTTTCACAGACACTTAATAAGGGACTGATTGGACCCGTTTAAAACTTGAAAAAAAGTTCATTGGCCCGGATAATAAGCACAAATTTCATATAAAATATTTTGAGATAAACACTTTTGCGCCAATGAAAATTCAAAATACGGTATTATACTTTTTAAAACTGAGAAAGCTAATTGAAACTCGAAATCGGAGAATCTTTAAGTAATAATTGCTATTAAATCAAATTTTTGAATATTATTAGAAGATACCATCGTTATTTATAAGAATAATTTATTTTAAATGNCTACAAGTAATGTGATGTGAAATGCTTAGGAAAGCAATAACAAAATAAGTAGAAAGTTCACAACTACCTGTCATGAAGGGGAGAGGAGACATGTAATCTGGATGAAAACTTTATGATGGAGAAGTAAGGTTAGGACATTAAGAAAACTTGAGATGGACAATTGAAGGGTGGGGAATGTAAGGAGGTAGGTAAAAAGGGAGAGTGGCTTGCATCAAAGTAGGCAATACCAAGAAAATAGGTAGGAATTATTTTGGATATGTTGACTAAGGATCTAGGAGACAGTCGAGCAGATTGATATAGGAAAGGGGCTGATAGTTATTCAAAATGTTAAAAAAGTTTAAATAAGTTGAAGAAATTTCTTATATGTCAGTTCTGTCGTTAACTGAATTTTGCGTTAAGTTTAAGTGTATGGATTCAGATAACAGGCATTAAAATTCATAGAAATTAGTGAAAAGAATGTTAATTTTTTCAAAAACAAATGTGTGTTCTTCATTGATAAAGTGTTTTGTGAGGGCAGTTTTATTTGTTTTTTGTTAATGTCATTTTTGTGATGTTCATTCTATGGGAAATATGGTTTTTGGTTAGGTCAATGTATGAACCATGGTAATTAGGAGGGGAACAGGGAATTTTGTAGACATTGGTTTTGTTAGGGAGGGGGATGGGGACTTTGAGGTGGCTTCAAATAGACTTAAGTTTGTTATAAGTGGAAAAAGAAGGCTGAAGGTTCGTCCCATAGGTTTTTCTAAGGGATTTATTCTTTTTTGGGGAATATAAGGGAGAGAACGGAAATAAGGTAGTTGTTTTGGGGGAGGGGCTTGGTTTGGGAAGTGGAAATATAGAATTTTAAGTTTTTTTTTTTTTTTTTTTTTGGGGGGGGGGGGGGGTGTACATAGGGGTATTTTAATTGTGGCATGTCTTGTCAGAGAGTGTGAGTGATCTGTAGATGACAATTTTTACCATATTTATGTTTTGATGGTAGGGGTGAGATGAGTTGAAAAGGAGGAGACAACCTGAGTAAGTGTTGGTTATGTACTAGTTAGTAGAGATACAGCCATCGGTTTTACAGATGATAGGAGTGTCTAGGAAAGGGAGTTCATAGTCAGACTCAATTTCTATGGTTAATTTTAGAAGAGGATGATAGGAGTTGAATACAGTAAGGATTTGGGAGATTTTTCATAAATTAAGAATGAGAAACAAGTCATCAAGATATTTTTAAGGAACAAGATGTCGTTTGGAAAAGATGGAAGGATAGAGTGTAAGAGTTCATTAAGGGTATAATTAGAAATATCGGGAGCAAGGTTATTTCCCATAGCCAGACTGTTAATCTGGTTACAGTAATTTCCTTGGTAAAGTAGGTAGCCTGAAATACAACACAAGGAAAGAACTTGAGGTAAGTGGACCTAGTAAGAGTCTTAGATTGTAGTCCAGTGTTTGTCAACAATTTACAGTCCTTGTCAATAGGTATGTTAGTGAAGAGAGATTCGGCATCTAGGGAGCAAAGAATGTAACCTTTTGGTATATGTAGGGATTCAAGTTGTGTATTGAGGTCAAAGGAATATTTTATGTCATGAAGGTTTTGTTGGCTAAGAATCTGTAGGTATGAAAGACGGAATTTGTTGAGTTTAGAAGAAGAGTTTATATTGGAAACAATTGGCGGAGGGGTTCAATGGTTTGTGGAAGGCCATAATATCAAGGTACTTAAGAATTGTTAGAAAGTATTTGTTTGCAGTATGTTTATTTGTCAATGTGTGCTGCATCACATATTTCAATGCGGTTGTTGAATTTTGTGAAAATTTCTGGTGTGGGTTCTCTGTTGTACGTAGGGGTGTAAGTGGTAAGTAAAGTGTACAATTTTTTGGTGTTGTCTGACTTGTCAATAATAACCGTTTTATTGCCTTTGTCGGCTTTGGTTACTTGAATTTTGAATCAAACTTGACCAAACCTCAACAAATTCTCTAATAACTTATAAGTTATCTTAAACAAAAGTCTACTTACTTATTTTGTATTTTCTTAATTTTTATTTCATGATAGATCCTATGTGAAATTTTGTAAATGATGTCAAGGAGAGAATTTCATTGAGAAACCTACTACCAGTAATGTATATTTTAAACTGTGTACATGATCAGATCTTATATTGAATTTAGCCAGTGAACTCATTATGACGCTAGGGGGGAAAAGTAATGAATTTTTATATTAAAGAAAAATAAACTATTGTTTAACACTTTAAACTGGTATTTGAGAAAGCATTTAATTTCTAAGAGATTCTAATCTTTTTAGCTTCCAGAAGTAGAAGCTATCTTTCTTTTTCTCATGTGGTTTCAATTCCCTCCCCACATTTCTTCTTTTTTCATTTGTAGTTCAGAGTTTAGCTTCTGAGCTGTCAGATTCAAAATCAGACATTCTCAAAGGTGGTTCTATTCAACAAGTAAATCTCTTTCGCTTTAGACTTCACTTTCTCCTTTAATTTTCTGTCTTCTTTGTTACAGACTTCGCTGTGTGTAGCTGTGTAAGTTAAATGAGAGAATTCCCTTTAAAATTCTTTCCTTCCCAGCTTTTTCTTTTCCTTACCAGTTTGAATTATACATTCTGCAACAACAAAGGGATAGTTTACTTTCTTATACTTTAAAAATATTTTCTTTTCCTCACTTTAATTGGCTCTCAATTTTCTAAACTCAATTCTACACTTGAATGAATGAAATCTTATCCCAATTAATCAAAATTTAATCACAGTGAGTTGTATAACTTTACTCTTTCTGGATTTAACTAAGATATTATACTTAATTCACAGGGGGCTTTTACCGAACAAAATGACACTATTGGCATGGTTAGGTTCATGACACCAGGTATGGTTAGATTCACCTGACAGCAGTTAGATCCCAGAGATTAAGTAATGAGGGTGTGACTAGTGACCAATGTTCCATCAAAATCTGAAATATTTCAACTTTTCTCAGTACTACTTTTAAATCAGATTTATGTTAGGAATCTCATGCATCACAGTTTTATTAACAGAAGTTATATCAACCATATTTTTTAACAGAAGAACATAACCAGCACTCCTCAATGCTATCCAACCAGATCCTTGAATATGAATATTAATAAACCACTTACTAGAACAGATTCCATGCCCCTCAGATTAAGCTACAACTAACTTGGGACCTAACTGAAGACAATCAAACAATACTAATAAATACAAGTTATTTATGTTATATTGTGTCTCTCTCTCTCTCTCTCTCTAAAAAAAAAAAAAAAAAAAAAAATACCACTTTTTCAGATAAGCATAATTGATTTATCAGACTTTGTTGTGAACATTTTTCAATGAGTGCCCATAATTAAAATCAATCTCTCTCCAATAGACATGAACCAAAAGAGGGCCTGTAATGGCAGAATACAGTTTTTATACAGATACACCTTTTGGCTTCTTTTCAAAGTAAAATAGTACATTCCATCCTGTGTGTCCATACCACCTACCATTGTACTGCAAAAATCTATTTTTTTTCAGTTCAGTATTGTATCTTTACAATACATATTCCTATATGGTTCATGTCATATAATCAAGGCAATAGCCCTACAGAATGTTGACATCACAAAAACCATGAATTTTCAGCCCACATCTAGCTGATTTGCCCTTAATGTAAATCATGAAAGGGTAATACTCTCAAGGTGGGACAGTATTCAATTGATTTTTACAAATTTTAAAGAAGATAATTCAATTGGAAATCAAATACCAGTGATTTCCAAATTGATTTGGCTGCTTTTAGATTTTAGATCTCCTGAGACTATATACTTCCCTGGTTCAATTAAATCAGAATTTATATATATATGTGTGTGTGTGTGTGTGTGTGTGTTTACTGATAATTCTTTGGAAAACTGGCCTTCCAAAATTGCCTGTGTAAAATAGTAATTTGTACCTTGGAATGAGTTAAAACTCAATTTAGATAACAATTAATAATTTTTTTTAATATATAATTACATTCATATTTAAATAATACAAAAATGAATTATCCTCTTGATAATTCAAAGAACAATTATTTTTTTTAATATTTTGTTCGTTTAAATCACATTTACTTTTATATCAGTCTATTAAAATAGTTAGTCAAAATATAGATACGCAGACGAGCAAGATTTTTTTCCCTATATTCTGTAGATAAACTCCATAGTTTTATTGGAAATATATGTGATACATCAACACTGATTTAATATTGAAATCCATTTTAATATCACAAAGCTGCAGTATTTATATCAACCCAGAACATACCACTGAAAAATAAATGTTGCAGGCGGGGGGGTTTAGATCGGTGAGGATAAATAGTTTATCATCAGTTATCTTCTACACATATCATCAAAAGGAATATTTGTGAAGCTAACATCTGTTTTAGTATTATTAAATTTGGATAGAGTAACTGGTTAGAGAGAAAATATGGTCATCTTGAGTCTGCTTGGCTTTTGTATATTAAAACCACTCCAATTTATATGAAAGCATAAATAATGTGCTAATAAAGAGTCGATATACCACAACTAAATTAAGATCCAGTATATTAGGTTTGCACCTAGAAGAATTAAAATGAAATGCAAAAGACAAACAAAAAATGTCCACTCTATATGAAGCATGAATAAATTCCTTTATGTAGAGGGAAAAACATTTAGTGGGTGAGGGTAGATAATGGGATATGTAGATATTTATTGGTGTCAAACTTGAATGCATCAGGGTTTCAGCAATTCAACCAGAACTGAATTAAAGTTTGAGTTGTAGGTGTTATTAGAGCACCTGGCAGTAGGATATAGTTTAAATTCATCAGTAACTGATCGTTTTTTTTTTTCTTTTTTTTTTTTAGAGAATTGACAGTAAGAAAGCATTTTCT
>KZ807107.1:613847-631924 GCA_000696205.2 Oncopeltus fasciatus
GTGTCAGTTTATTATTGACTTTTAATCTTATTGAGTTAAAAATAATTAATTGATTATAGTTTTTATATTTAAAGTACATAACTGGCTCATTTTCATGTGACTATGAAGGAGATTCTTCTGAAAGCCTCCACAAAATGGCTTGAATGCTACTGCTATTGTCCAGTTTCAGACTCAGAGCAGCCTCTGTGTCCGCCATGAATGCATTCAACTATTGTTTGGTTCATGATAACCCTGAAGATGGTTTACAATGTAAGCCGAAATGTTGGGAGATAATTGAAAAATACACATTAAAAAAATTTTTTTTTTATCTACGTTGACCAAACCCCAACAAAATAACATTACTACTTATTATTGTTCATATTTTTTTTCCAGTCGGTGCAGCTGTTTGTGTCAGTGGAGCAGGAGCCTCACCAATTATAAAACATTGCGATATTAGTGATTGTGAAAATGTTGGCTTGTATGTTACTGATTATGCTCATGGAACTTATGAAGATAATGAAATATCTAGAAATGCTCTAGCGGGCATTTGGGTAAAAAATTATGCTAACCCAATTATGAGGAGAAATCATATTCATCATGGTCGAGATGTGGGCATTTTCACATTTGACAATGGCCTTGTGAGTGTCCTTTTTTAAAAATTGAAGTATAAATACTATTTTAATTTTATTTTCTTGATTCTGTTACTTCTTATTTTTTTTTTCTTTTCAATCGTTGTTAGTTACTTTAAGGACTATTTTACTTATGGTTCCAAACTAATGATTTATTTTTAATCATCCAGGGTTTCTTTGAAGCTAATGATATACACAATAATAGAATTGCTGGATTTGAAGTTAAAGCTGGAGCAAATCCAACTGTTGTACAGTGTGAAATACATCATGGGCAAACTGGAGGAATTTATGTTCATGAAAATGGATTGGGACAGTTCATTGATAATAGAATTCATTCCAACAATTTTGCTGGTGTCTGGATCACATCCAATAGTAATCCAACCATTCGACGTAATGAAATTTATAATGGTCAACAAGGTGGAGTTTATATTTTTGGAGAAGGGCGAGGTCTAATTGAACATAATAATATTTATGGTAAGTTTTTATAATCAGTTTTTAAAGGTATTATTGTTTAGTGTTAATATTCCTGTGCTGCATTGAGCAGGTGTGCTTCTGAGAATGTTAATTATGAATAAGTATGGTGGGAATTTGTTATGCTATAATTATGAATGTATAATATTGAATATGAATGTTTTTTTTTTTAATTGGGTACTTCCAAATAAGGTTCATTTAATTTCTTGATGCATATTAGATATGGGGCACATAAATTAAATCTTTATATTGTTATTTATATAAATGGGTCTACATATTGTCATGGCCAATATGAATCAGAAGATAATGTAGAAAGAAGTATTTTCTGGGTAGGCTCATAAATAGTGAATACTTTTAAGTTTCCTCACCTTTCTCCTGTGGGTTTTTCTTTTAGATTTTTATCATCTTTCACTACTTACATCAATGTTTTTTGTTTGCTCTTATGACCTTGGCCTATAGTCTCAGTATAAGTTTAATACCGATGTTTGGATATTTATTATAATTAAATTTAAAAATTGAAAAAATGGAAATAAAAATTTGAATATTATCTATTTTTTAAACATAAACGACTGTTGGTTTGATTTTCTAAGGAGACATTGCCTTGAATAAAAAACCTATCTAAAATTTATACTTCATTGGAGAAAATCTGTATTTTACTAACTATTGACTCCTGAGTGATTATTTATAGATTTTAAAGAAAAGCTTGAAAAAATCTATTGCAAAAAGAACCGAATAAATAAAATAAATATTATTGATGTGAGAATATTCACTTTCCTAATTTATTGTCCTGTAATAAACTTGAAATCAAGAAGACACACCAAATTAGTAACATTGTACCTGATGTTAGTTTTCAATGTAAATATAATTACAAACCTAATTTGTTCGGTATCAGAAATAACTAATAATGACTGACTAGGACTATCTTTAAAATACATCTAGATAACTATTGACTGAGATGATTCAATTATTTCATGGACAGGTTTAAAATCACTGATTCAAGGATTTTTTTTTTTTCATCAAACTTTAATTTAGAGAATTAGTGTGAGTGTTTGACAAGTTCAGTTTACCTACTGTACCTACACCCTTGTACATTCTCTGTTAGAATGTTCGAGGGAAAACAGAAAAACTCAACATGCAAAGCATACCTGTAGAACTGGAGAATCTAATTTTTTTTTTTTTTTTTTTTGCAGAAAATTTTTCTCCTGGAAATAGCTCTAACCCTGAAAGAACTAATGTGTCTAATACAAGTATACTACCAGTGCCACATAATCCACCATACGATCTTCGCAGAAAATCTCCTCCTTACAATGATACTTGTACCTCAATGCCANAAATCACTATTATGTTATAACTTGCAGCATTTTGTTTCTTTCCTTAATAATCTTATTGAGTATATTGAAAAAAAAAATATTTTTTTTGCTTCTTTTTCATTTTATTTTTTTAGATATGAACTTATTTTTGATTATAACCATTTCATTTTGTTTAATTCCTTAATGTGGAATTTCATTTCTCTCCATTTCTATTTATTTTTTTCATTAAAGAATCTTTATTTCTAGGAAACGTCTGTATCACAGTGTATTTGAATATGATATACCACTGTTTAATCCTGAACCTTGCAAATTTGAATTCATACCATGCAGTGATTGTGATTTTCCTAATCCATGGAAAGAAAGTTTTCGTCAGCTTTATAGGGGAATTCATGTCAGACCCGGTCAAGGAAGTCGATATAAAGCAAAAGGCAGGAACATAGCCCATTTTGAAACAGTTCAAAATGCACTAGACCATACTGATGAAAACCAAACATCTGGTCCACCAGCTATTGTTTTTTTGCATGCTGGCACCTACCGAGGAGAATTTCTTGTTATTGATTCTGATGTGGCTCTTATTGGTAAGTGTCAAAAACTTTTTTGGTATTTTAGTATGTTTCAATTAAAGTAACATTTTAACTAGGTTTTACATTTTAGAAGGTAATAATTTGATTCTTGTTGTATGATGTGAAATCATTAAAGTTATCAAAAATTGTTGTATGTGTTATCTTAACTAGTTTGTATGATTCTTTGTTGAAATGTTGTTAAAATTGCTATTACTGTTCACCAGGGGCAGCGCCTGGCAATGTGGCAGAATCAGTTATTCTTGAAAGGCAGTCTGAATCTACAGTGATGTTTGTTGAGGGTGCGAAATTAGCTTATGCTGGGCATTTGACATTGAAATTTACTCCTGATGTTGCATCAACAGTTCCACACCATAAGCATTATTGCCTTGAAGTTGGAGAAAATTGCAGCCCTACTATCGATCATTGTATAATCAGAAGCACATCTGTTGGTAAGACTTTTTATTTATTTTAATTTGTTTAATTACTTTTCATATTAAGTTGGTTGTTTATTTATCTTGTATGAATTTGTTATTATTAGAAATATTGTAAATATGAGCATAGTGCAAGATAAAATCATTAATTTTATTAGTGTCTTATAACTACTTATTTTATTTATTTTTGAAACCATGTATAGACATACAGGCATATATACTCATGTACTATATATACTTATATATATTCAGGTTTGGTTTTTTAATTCAACAAATTAGTTACTGATGGTTATTTTGGCTATTGGTAAATAAAAATTTCATTGCCACTGAGTACAATTATTTACTAAGTCAAATTCTTATTAATTGTCCAGTGTGTTAGGTGTAGTTGGTTAATATGTGGTTTGTACTATGTATTTCATATAGGTTCTTTATTTATTTAATGCTTTCAACCTTTTGTATAATTATCTTATTGATAATTAAAAATAAATTCTTCTTATTGAAGATAAATAGAGATTTGTAAACTAAGTAGCATATACTGTTAGTAAAGAAGTAAAATAATTTATGAGACAAAAGTTGAATGTTATATTAGCAATGAATTTTAACTCTTTCTTCTTTGGCAATGCAATTGAGAAAAATAGCCTTGTAGTGCTAGTTGATTAATCAATGTTTCATGAATATTAAAGTTTTTATTAAGTTAAAATTTAACTTAGCCAATGTATTTCATTTTTTAAATAGGATGAAATGAAAGCAATTTGAGGTCTAATTCTTTAGTTTCATAGCTATTTAGGTTTTAAAATATATATATTTTCTTTCCATATGAACATTTGATTTATTTGGAAGATTTTATATATTTAGAGCACAATTGTCACTCACAATACACTGTAAACCCTCTATTGAAGATTTCCTGATTTTTAAATCCTTTCACTGTAGTTTTGTTCAGTTACAGCTTGTTTATCTGAGTTTTCTAGTTAAAAAAGCTTTGAATTATACATCCTTGCATTTTCGTTCATTGGATCTGTTATTGCTGCTGTTAATAAAGCACAATATGTTTTTCATTGACGGCCTGACATGAATATGTGCAGGAATGACTGATAAGATTTACTGGATCAGATGTAGTGCTGAGGGAAAATATGACATCACACTCTAGTATCTTTTAACTCCTCACCACCTCTAGTATCTTTTAACTCTTATACTCCTTATGGTAGTTTAACAATTTTTTGAGCTTGTAATCAAATTTTAAGAGGATAAAATAGAGATTTAACTAATTTTTCTTTCATCTGAGTCTTTAATGAAGACAGTGTACTTTTAACATACAGGTTAAACAATTGGCACCCTAGTTTAAATCTTGCTTAATTAAAAAGTTTTATGCAGTCTGGCATACCACAACTTTAGCATGTCCAACAAATTGTTCAGTAAAATTATAATTGTGAAGAAAAAAAATTTTGGCATTAACTTATTTAGTTTTTCAATTTAATTTATTTCATGCATGTTTTTGAAAAAACAAGATTTTTTTTTTAAATGTTAAGTGCATATGGTATTAACTTTTATTAAATTTAAAATTGCATTGTATGTTCTTACTTTTTTAATCCTGCATCACGCCGAAAACTTAGTCCACAACTGGCAGGATGTCATTAAAAAGTCTTGAAAAGCTAAAGCCCAGGATTCACAATCACTCAAAGACAGTAGGATCTGCTAAGACCCAGTGTTGTCGTTATTTTATTTTTATTTTGTTTAGCTTCTTTTACATTAAACCTAACAAAGCTTTGTGTCAACAAACATATTGTTGAAAGGATTTTTCTAAGCTATTGTAGCTGTCTTAAATCTAATTATTTTTAGGTGTTTGACTTTAACGGATGAAATATCCGTTCACACATATATTTATAATTTATAACAGAAACGATTTGTTGCATAATTTTCATACTTTACAATTAAAAATTTTAGGAAATTTGATGGAATGTATTTTTTAATGCCCTTTTTCAAAAGTGATTTAAAATAAAAATATTTGACATATTCTTCATTATATACAAAATATTGTAAGATAAAAGACTATTTATGTTTTACTAATCATTCTACTGGTACAATTTTGCTGGCTAAATAATTCAACCTTTCCTTTTAGCATATCTCAGAAAAGCTATTCATTTTTTAAAAAAATCTATGAAACCAAAAAATAAATAAAATGAAAATTATACTTTTTTCATTATTTTTAAAATGAATAAGAAATTAAAGAAGAAAGAGTATTTNATACATCGTCTTGTACTAGGCGGAGCTGAAATTGCTAGATATTTATTAGACTCTCTTTTGCAAAGGACTACTACCTTGCTGGTTGAATCATTCTCTAATCATTCTAATTTTTTTTTTTTTTTTTTAAACATAAATCTTTATTTATTACTTAAAAAACATTGTGTAATTTGATGGCTTATAATATTCATACATACATGAAAAATAAATTAGTAAATAAAATGTCACTTTGCAGGGAGAAGAGACCCATTGACTCCACTCCTAGTAAATTTAGGCGTCAAGGCCCAAGAGGTCGGGAGGCCATTTTCGTTTTTGTTGGGGAGGGTTGTAGGTAGTCCAATGGAGTCCGACAACAGAGATATGGTGTATGGATTAGGGTGATATGGAAGCTTGCTGTGAATGAATGCGAAGCGGGCAGGGATAAAATCTTAGACGAAAGGAATATTAAAGTCGTGATGAAGATTAGAGTTAGATACATAAAATAAAGCATTTGCTATTATTCTTAGGACTTAAGGTTGAAAGGATTGTTTTAGTTAGATGTTCGAAACTTTAACAGCACCCCTGAGTTCTGCACCGTTTGTCCAGATAGGTCGTAGTAGTGCTTTGTACAGTGTCAGTTTACTACTCTCTGTTGTGAACTATGAACGGCTGCTTAAAAGTCTGTATGAGAGTTTGTAGCCACTCCCTAAGAAAGTCTAATTCTTGTTGCTTGAGTTTAATATGTTCGTTCCAGTTTAGTCAAGAGACGAGATGGAACCCAAGGTGTAATGGGTTGAATCAGAAAGAGGTATGGGGATGTTAAAAATCTAGATTAGGATGATAAAGCAAAATATTGAATTTTAATTTATGTAGACTAGTTCTTATAAGCCTATATGGATGTATTCACTATCCATATAAGCTTATAAGGTAGGCTACTGAATTGCTCAAAATATGTCTTGAAGATTTGAAGACTAAGTAGTAAGGTGTATTTATACTAACCTTGTTTACACTTTTGGATTTACAACCAATAATGTCCATTACTGGACTCTCGTGTGAAAGATTCCTAGGCTCCTGAGAGAAGATGTCTCATCAATGCCTCATTGAGTCTCGAAAGCGCTCAGCTTTAATTAATAAATATCATTATCACCGAGCAAAGTTAAACAGTTTTTTATCCCTTATAACCAATAATGTAGTTTATGACAAGCATTTATTGGGGAAATTTTGTCTCATTTCATCATATTTTGCAATTATAACATCCAATTTTTTATTATTTGTCAATCAAAAGTGTTTTTTATTGTCATTTTTACTTTCAAACTTTATTGTATTCAAATTTATAAAGTTTAAATGAAACTATTTGTCATAAAGAATCTAGTNGTAAGCGTGAAACCTGCCTTTTCTTCTTAAAAGTTCTTCGATACTAGCAGGGGTTGAGAAAGGTCCGTTCACCCAGTAAAATAAAAAAATTCCTGATCATGTAAACAATACATATATAAAGGAGTCATGCAAAGATCTTAGTGATCCCAATGATCCCTTGAGTCTGTAAAGCTAACCGAAAATCACAAAATAAGGGACAACTCGAAATTATTATTTGTTTTAACTTTTACTTTTAGAAGCAGTTCTCAGGAAATTATATATATATAAAGTATATGTAGAAAATGAATACTCACTGCTGCGATATATAGTAATCAAGAACAGGTGGGATATAGAGTGCAGTGAACAAGGCAAAAGAAAAAATCACAAAGAGTAAAATTTTTGGGATATCTCGCCCTTCATCAGTGAGGAGTGAAGAGAGACTGGTCTCACACCTGTTTCTCTTCACTCCTTACTGAGGTAGGGGGCAAGAGATCTCCAAAAAGTTTACTCTTTGATTTTTTCTTTTTGTGTTTTCACTGCACTCTATATCCCATCCCACCTGTTATTGATTAATATATATATGTGTGTGTGTGTGTGTGTTTGTGTGCAGGTGCTCAGTTTGCATACATATTTATTTATTTAATTTTTCAGGAAATGCATTAGCAGGCATACAAATTCGGACAAACAGTGACCCTATTGTACGGCATAATAAAATTCATCATGGGCAGCATGGTGGTATTTACGTGCATGAAAAAGGACAAGGATTAATTGAGGAAAATGAAGTGTACGCAAATACTCTTGCTGGAGTGTGGATTACTACTGGCTCAACTCCTGTACTTAGAAGAAACAGAATCCATTCTGGTAAACAAGTTGGAGTTTACTTTTATGACAATGGCCATGGTAAACTCGAAGACAATGATATTTTCAATCACCTCTACTCTGGAGTGCAGATTAGGTAATTTATAGTTTAAATCAGGGATTTAGAAATTAAGTATATATCTCTCATGCAATTTAAAAAAAATATGAATTATAGTAATAATTCTTGCTAAATTAAGATCATTTAGATTATGTGTAGGTGACATAACATTAAATGAAAGTATTAGGCTATCAGATTACTTGTTTTATTATATTTATATAGAATATTTTTATATTTATTATATAGAGTATAGTCAGGAGATAAACAAACATGCCTTCCTTACGGTTAAGCATTAATATTAAGAACCAATATTTTATCTTACCTATTAAGGTTTGTCCATGCCTATTGGAAGTCAGTCTTATTGTCAAATTTCTGCTCACTAAAAAGCATAATTCAATTTCTGAAATTGGGAATGTCTGTTCATCACAATGGGTCATGGCGAGAGGGACTATCTGTTGGTAATCACTCTCTAAACACCCATGGCTCTGGGCAAGCTCTTATTTTCCGAAAGAGTGGGTCTTGAGTTCATAGTGTTGGTATTGAGTCCCAAAAATATCCTCTCAGTTTAATCTGTTAACCTGGTGCCCTAAATGTCTGATTTGGTTCCCCCCCCCCCCTTTTTTTTTATCTCCCAGTTTAAATTTCGTGGCTTTATTTTTTATTTTATTTGTTTTTGTTCTTCCTCCAGCTTTTTTTTTGCTTTAAGCACCTTAGTGATGCAGGTTTTTCTCATCATTTATTATTTTCCTTTACTTGACCTTTTCTGAGGAATGATATTCTGCCATCGTCTGTAAAGGTGTGCCACGTTTGTTATCTTGTTCTCCAAAATATTTTGAGCATGACATCGTGCTGTAGCACTTTTTTGTTTTTTTTTCTCACCGGTATTTATGGCTGGCCGTGGGTACTTTTTGCATCCTGGGAGACATTTTTCTCATAGCCTGGTTTAAGCTCCATTGAAACTGGTCTTCTGTTGATAGTGAAGATCGCTCATTTAACAACAATGTATCAGTGATAAGTTCTGTTCTCATTTTCTGTGTATTCTGACATTTAGTATAGTAAAACATTTAAATATGTAACATTCTGTCTGATGGTCTGGTCCACGGATTGAGTAATCCACTCCTAATAATCTCCTTTTCCTTAATGTCCTGTTTGCCATATAGTAGAGCAGTCATTTGATGGTCCCTTTGTATTCTGCTTAGTTATACCGTTGTCTGTTTTCCAGGTCCACAAAAACACCCTTTTAAATGGTCTAGGTAAAATTAATTTTATATTTCCAGTCTTACCATTAGACACAACTTTGGTGAATTGGTATTAGCTTGCCATGGTTAAAATACAGCACTTAAGAGATTAAGGAACGCTCATTGTCTCATTTTGCTCAAAACCCCTTCCAAGCTCTTCAAGACTTGACAACTGAAGAGATGGAATCCGAAACAGCTATCCTTGTGATAGATTTTTTTTTTTTGTGTTAACGGACATCATGACATAAAAATTGTTCCAGATAGCTCTGAAGCATTAGATAAATTATTCATTATCCGAAGGAAACTTGCATAGGCCCTTCAGTTGTGTTTCAACATCTCCACCATTAAACTCTACCGAATTTCATCATGGAGGACTTGACAGACCTGGGAGAAAAACAATAAATGTTGCCATGAGCTGATCCAGTAAAGAAGAGATCTCTTCTCCAAAAATTGCAAATGTTCTTCATTGATCTGGAACTAACCCCAAAAGTGTAGAAGGGCTACAATTTAACCTTGCTCTCTCTGCCACTGTAAAGTAAGAGTTAAGAAACCACCCCTGTCATAACATATTACAACATTAAAAAAATACAGTACTATTGACTTACTACTGGCACTGCTCAATCCTACAACTGTGGAACTATTCCAAATCTGTAAATTTTTACATCATTGTCAGAAATTTATCCATTTTCGTTACTTCAGCATAACTTCAAAGACTGCCAAGTCTGCAAATAATTAAAAGTGTATCCAGTCCATCCATATACCACAGATGACACTTCTATTTGGAAGAGTAGTGCCCCACCCTCCAGAGATGTCGAACCAGAGCTTATGCGATCACAACCAGCTCCTGGAAGGGAGAGACCTGCCATTTTCAAAGTTTCTTCTCCAAATTACTTTCCTTTATCGTTCCACTCACATTTGTTTTGGTCATTATTTCCCAACCTCCATATAATGATTTCTCATTTATTTTCTATCCTTTGGATTGCTAATGTCATTCAAATGTATACTGACAAACTTAAACTGGTGTCTTATCACTGAACTATGGATGGGGCGTTACTGTCAGAAACATGACTAGCAACAAAATAATCTAGGCTACTACACTTACAGGATAGATCAAGCTGACGAAAGAGCTCAAAAATTTGTAAATAAATTGTTTCCTCAGTTTCCCCTTTTTTCACTGACAATTTCTGCACCAATCTAAGGTATTTTCAACTCTCAAAAACCGAAAACCCTTCTCGCCGGAACATCCTAGGAATATGGATTCTATTTAAGCCAGGAGTTGGATTATTTAAATTCACTTCCTCTTCTCATGTAAAATTTTTTTGTTGTTTTCCCTTTTAGTAATCAAATTATATGTTATACACATACACAACATAATATATTAAATACATTAGTAAAAAAAAAAAAAAATTATTACCAGTGATCTGTTTCACCCCAGAAATATTTTATAAGGGTAGGGCCTACCTCATTCGGGATCAGGGTTTTCCTCCCCTTAATTTTTTGTGAATTCTTATACAATTAAACTTATGAAGCCAAGATTTCAAGATGGGTGCAAGAGTAGAATAGTTAAACCACTCTTAAGTGCATTCAGCAACTGTCACAGATAGCGGTTTGCTTGGCTATTTATAAGAATTAAAATTCAAGAAAATTATAGTTTTAATATACTTGTATATTAAAACACAATGTAAATACATAGTNAAAAAAAAAAAAAGCTCTACCTCAGCTGGGGATTGAACCTGGGTCCACCACTACTGAGCTGAGAATAATTTCTAGTTCCTCACACTTCACTCCAAGTTGAACCACCAAGTATGACGAATACATCGTCTTGTACTCGGCAGAGTTATAATTGCTAGCTACCTATTAGACTCTTTTTTTGGCAAAGATTTTTAGAAAACACTTTATTTAATTAAATAAAAATTGTTTTAGAACTGGAAGTAATCCTGTAATAAGAGGTAATAAAATATGGGGTGGGCAGAATGGAGGTGTTCTTGTTTATAATGGAGGCCTCGGTCTTTTAGAACAGAATGAAATATTTGATAATGCTATGGCTGGTGTATGGATAAAAACAGACTCTAATCCAACCTTAAAAAGGAACAAAATATTTGATGGCAGAGATGGTGGAATTTGTATTTTTAATGGAGGAAAAGGTAATACATTTTTAGTTCTATTATGTTAAGTTCTCTTTACCCATGTTAATTATTTATAGTAAAATAATCTATAGTTTGTATTGAATAGAGACTTAAAATACTTCGACATTTGGATGCAGTATGTTCTAAGTCTTCATGTGTGAATAATTTATTTTTGAGATAATCTGAAAATAATTAGAAATTCTGTAAACTCCCCTGAGCCCATCTCGACTGCTCTTTCTCATGGCTTCCTGTTAATGGGGTCATCTTCTGTTCAGATGCTGGAAAACATGAGCCCCAGCCTTAAAACAGATGCAAGCCGAGAGGGGGAGTGTGAGAAAGGGGGAAGAGAAGGCAGACCTACTGTCAATACATACACATCAATAGCTTATCTATAACTAAGATATATAATTAAGAATAAATTTTGTTTTTAAATCAGTATAATTAAGAAATTTTAATACTTGATTAATTGATTGCCTTTTCATAATAATTTTCTTTTGGCAATTCTAATCAGTCCAAAGTTTCTTTTCCTGGGCTTGACTTTTTTGACACGAGGTGTTTTCGCCTAGCATTATACATCCTGTGACCGCTTCTTGAGGGCTAAATGGAGACTACATACATCTGAATTCTGAAGAAGTCATCACAGGGTGTGCTAAAGGCTGGCAAAAAACAACAACAAAAGACTGATTTTCGGCCTTGTCAAACCTTTTAAATATTTCTGAAGACTGTGGAAGCTTACTTAAATGTTCTTATCTGTTCCTTCCCTTTTCCTGCTTTATGTATTGGGTGAGCTTAACAGTAATTTTTAATGGTGGCTTTTCCCATGACATCAGATACAGATAGCAATTAATAACCCTACAGTGCCCAATTGTTAGCATTGCTAGCCCTCTCTCAAAAGCAATTCTATCCTTCCACCTCAGTTTTAATATCTTGCCTTGCATCCTAGTTTTATACATATACACCAATGAAAATTGCACATACCACTTGTTGGAGATAAATCTCTTAATTACTGGCATGGGAGCTGACGCTGATACTTCAGGGTGTGTTCTTTTCTTAATACCATCCATATTGATAAGTAATTTTCTCAAATGCCTGAGTGACCAGGAATCTACATAACATGAATTTTTACCTATCTTTATTGTAATCATTAATTTGATTAAATATGCCATTAGTAATGGTGTTATTAGAGTTAAATTTTCCTAGTGATTGAATAGATGCAAGAGAGCCCATATTTTTAGCGGGTAATTGTAGAATTAATTGTACATAATTGTAGAATTGTGTTAACTGCTTATAGAATAGCAAGACTTTGTGGTTTAAAACTTATGCTTTGAAAAGAAACATAAAGTAAACATATATATCTATTGTTAGAATATATAGCTGAGCTGACTCCTACAGAGTTTTGTCTTTTAATTGCTCTTATGTTTAAGTGTAATGATGACATTTGTTAGCTAGCAATTATTTAAGTTCTCTATAGTACAACTCTGCTTGTTATTGTACCTTTAAAGGGAATATAATAATTATGAGACCAAAACTACCCTAAAACTGTTTATTTTCTATATATATATATATATATATATATATATATATATATATATATATATACAACTTATATGTATATTGGTAAAAATGCATNAGGTAATTAAGATTATATATATATATTGAATTAAGATAAGTAAGATATTTACTGCAATTTATTTTATTGTTATTAGAATAAATTTGATTCCAATTACTATTTATAATATGTGGGTGATTGAACTACTCTTCATTTTGAAATAATATGTAGCTGCTAGATGTTTCTAAATAAGTCTAAAATCATGGTTTTAAGATCAGCTTGTTCGTCATACATCACCCTATCCTAAACCCACTTTGCCTTTCATCTAAATAGTTTTATGTATCAATCTATTTCATTATAAAATAATTTTTATAGCAAATATATTTTCTAAATTTTCATGACTTAAATTTTGAGCAAATATATAACAATGAAATACAAACTTTGTCTGGTAGATTGAGGTATCCTTTCACGAGTTAAGATGAATACCAACTCCTTGGGGAGAAAAAGGAAAGTTTAAAGGATTAACTGATCATTTTCTTGTTTGTTTCCCAAGGAAAGAAAACACTTTAAATCATGATAATAATTGTGGTAATGTAATCCCACAATTCTTTATTAATTCGAATCATACAGGGAGCTAAAAAAAAAAAAAAGCTCTACCTCAGCTGGGGATTGAACCTGGGTCCACCACTACTGAGCTGAGAATAATTTCTAGTTCCTCACACTTCACTCCAAGTTGAACCACCAAGTATGACGAATACATCGTCTTAAGCTCGAAGGAGCTGACATTGTCAAGCTATTTATTAGACTCTCTTTTGCAAAGGACTACTACCTGAAAATCAATCAATGTGAGATCAAACACGTTTTTTTCCAAGTAGTGGAAATAATTTTTAGTTTCAACTAATGAAACTCAAAACAGGTTTGTTTGTTGATAAAAGACATACTTTAGGAGTTGCCCAGCGAAATTGAACAAAAAGAAATATGGGTTTACATGGACAGGAAATTTTTAATTTTACGTTATATAACTNTACATCGTCTTGTACTCGGCAGAGTTATAATTGCTAGCTACCTATTAGACTCTTTTTTTGGCAAAGATTTTTAGAAAACACTTTATTTAATTAAAAAAAAAAAATTGAGGCTGATCAGCTATGCTGGATTGCTACACATGCTCACAAAGCTTGAACAATCAATCTTAGCTAGACAATTTCCTACTTTATATATATACATACATACATACATTCATTCATACACACACACACTTTTTTATTTTATTTATACAGTAGAGATAAAAAAATATTAGTAAGTATTGAGGAGCATTTTTATATGTTGATTCTTCTTAAAGCATCCCTGATTTCTTTAGAGGTTGTATTGGGATTAATTATGAATCAATATTTCTATTAGAACTTTCTTTTTAATAATGCAGCAAATATGTAACCTTGTCCCATTATATTTATGTTAGTGTCCATGTCTTAACCCTTTCAGACCTGGCGTACACAAATGTACACATAAAATATAAAAAGTTTTTTGGTATTTATTTCGCTACAAGTGCAATTGTACAAATTTTTTTTAGATTCATTGGACACAAAAAAAAGTAATTCAGGTCTGAAAGGATTTAAAATTTATTTTTCTTGTTAAATTATAGTATATGTTATTATATAGTATATTTTATTTTATTAGTTATCCTATATTCATGTTCCCAGCAGGGGACAACTTATTTCTGCCAAGTTTATTTTTTCTACTGTTGATTCAGGTTTTTAATTATGCGTGCTTTAGAATATAAGCCAACATTATGGAAAATTGCATAAGTACCTAATTCTTCATTGAGATAAATAAATTATTATTTTTTAAACAGAGATAATTNAATAAATGAATAAAATTATAATTTTTGAGTGTAATTATACCTCGACTTGAAAACTGCTCTAAATGAATTACTGGTAACAGAATTGACTAGCATTTGGAGGCGGCAGTATCTGCACAAAAATTTTATCTTTTATCATCTAATCCCCAGTTTTGGAGTTTTTCCAGAAAGACAGCAGGTTCTCTTTTCCAGCCAACTTCAACTCAATTCTAACTCCCTAAAATAGGGAGCGGTGAACTGGCGGTTAAGGTGCTGGACTCCTAAGGCAAAGGTCCAAGGTTTGATGCTCAAAGTTTACAGTTGGTTTTCTTTCTTTCTCTGCCTCTGTTTGTTATGACCCAAAGGATTCTGATGTGCTCTTGGGAAAAGAGCCCAACAATTGGGAACCATTCTTCATTGAATGGCCAGAACGGTGTGCTGACCATACATCTTCTCTAGTATGATGTGGGACAAGAATAAATGACCCTGAAGGTTTTTTTTTTTTTTTCTTTTTTTCCCCCTTCATAAATATTAATGATTAGAACTTTTTGTTTTGGGGTCTAGAAACAGAAGTTCCAATGAACTGCCACGAATGGAGGTTCCAGAGGTTCATTGTCCTTGAACAATTGCTTAATTTTAATTGCTTGTTTGTTGTTTTTTTTTCTTCTCTGAATTATTCTCAGTATCTTTACATTATGCTCCTTTTAATAGCTAATTGGCCTAAAACATAAGCTGTGGCTTCCAAAATATGACAGTTTATCTTTGGCCTCTTGGCTGTCAATCAAGTCTCAGTGCCAACAAAGTACCCACTTTCTTTGTTTTACTTATTTAAGGACATATTCATGTAATGAGCATTGTGTGTTAAGTCTAAAGAGGCTAGTGATAGAATGAATGGGATGTTTATTTATCCAAGAGTCTGCACATCACTTTGGTATTTAAAGTTTTCCCCCCTCTAACAACTGGAGCATCTGTATCAAGGGTTCCTATTATATGATTATTCATTTACTAATTGTATAATTAATTTACGTAATCTGAATTAATATAAACTATATTGTCAAAATAAAAGGCTCTCTAGAGATTATTTTTCACACATAAGCATGAGTGGCCTACAATAAGGCATAATCACTCTTGTATTCTATTTTAACTAACTTTTAATGATACTATTTTACTCATTCATTACACTTAATCTAATACAATTATTAATATCATTAAATGAAATAAAAGCTCAGTATAAAGAACAAATAGTAAAAAGAGAAACACATAGTGGAAACATAGAATACTGGGTTAGAAATTTTTTATTTTGGAAGATTTACATATCTGCAACCCCTCAGTATATATACAGTAGCAGAGATGGTTTGGTCATAGGACATTGTATTGCTATGTTGTGGACTTGACTGTCCCCCTCTTTTCCTCTGTTATGCTCAACCATCCCTTCTCAGGAACCAATGTGTCAACTTATTCTTGTTATCATACAAGCTTTTGCAATGCAATTTTATTTTATGTTGTTACATAACTGCAGAACTTTTTATTTTTAGAAAAAATTGTATTTTGTATTAATTTCAAGTTAATGTTATTGATAAATTTTTCATGTTAATATTCTTTTTATACTTGTTTTTGTAGGGATCCTGGAAGAAAATGATATTTTTCGTAATGCTCAAGCAGGTGTTTTAATCTCTACACAAAGCCATCCAATACTGAGGCATAACAGAATATTTGATGGTTTAGCTGCTGGTATTGAAATAACAAACAATGCAACCGCTACTCTAGAAAACAATCAAATATTTAATAATAGATTTGGTGGCCTTTGTCTGGCAAGTGGAGTTAATCCAATTGTTCGTTGTGAGTACAATGCTTATTATCATTTATTTTTACTTTACTACTAGACTCTGTACATTTTCTTATCTTGGGCTCTAGATTTATATTACTTTGATTTCTTACATTTTATCACGATTTAAAATCTTTTAAAAGACATTGCATCAGCCACTGAAATATTCTAACTGCTTTTGGAGATAGTTTTCTATATTCATCTGACAACCATTCAAGGCTTCAAATGTAGAAAAGTTTTGAGATAGTTTAAAAAAATTACATATGATGAGAATTAATGTTAATTGTTGTTATGATATTGAAATAGCCATAAATGACTAAGAGGGTAGAGACTAAGCTGAGTTAAAAATGTATTTTTAATGTTTTGGGGATTTTATTAGTTTTTTTTTTTTTACTACTAGAACATTTTTTACTTGACCAATTTAAAAAATTTATAAGACTTACTAATAGTTTTTAATCATTAGGAATATTGTTCTATAGGGTATAAGCTATGTAGAAACTTTGCTTAATTGACCACAAGTGCATTTTAATTTTAGGATTGATTTTCTAGATGTCTGTTGCTTAGTCTAAAGTTTGTAAAGGTTAATGTTTAATGGGATTATATGGGGTTTGAAATAATAAATTTGTACAGAGTGTTAATTTGTAGGTGATTAACTGATAATACATTGAAGTGAAGGAGTTTATAGAAGATGAGATATAGTTTTTAATAGCAGTTTCTATCTATAACCAAAGGTTCTAAAATGGATAAATAGGTACCCTCCACACTACAATACCGTTAGACGGCCTTTTTAAGTCTTGCAATTTTAAGATTCCTCATAGTGCAGGGAAAGCATGTGTTATACCTCTCACTTTATTGAAAAGGTATTGAATGTGATGTTCTTATCTAAGTATATAGTCTAAAGTTATTCATAAATATTTTCTTTGGTTGACAATTTCTCCTTTAGGATATGGATAATAGTATTAGTATTCTCATTTTACTATAACTATTGAGATATTGGTAGTATTATTGGGATTGTACCACACAAAGTGAGTGGCATACATTTAGTTTTTAACAGATTCAGGGTTAGAACTGCATTTAGCCAGTTCTCGATAGTCTTCAAATTTACAACTTACTAGCAGATCTGTACACATATTGCCTTAAAGTGCCAGAGTATTAAATTAAGATGTCTTTTGTGGAAGAGGATATGACCATTATTTGGTTGAGATTTACAACATTGTTTGTGAATAATAAGAACATAAGTGTACTTTCTGTATTATTCAGTATTTCTGTAAATATTTTGATTTTATCATTAACACTCTTGTGTACAGTTAGAGAGATACTAAGAGAGCCGGCTATAATCTTTACTAGTCAGTCGGATTGTTTTTAGTTTTCATAACAATATTGTCCTGTTGATGAAGTCTAAAGGTTTTTTATGTTCAATGAAAGCTCCCAGCACCTTTTCCTTTGTTCAAAGCATGAAATATATATGAAATGGCATCAAAGAGGTTCTCTTACTCTGAATAATTATCAATTAATAATTATTATTTACCGTTTCTTCTTCCGGGTTGGACCGTGTCAAATTGGTGTTATTTGACGAGCTTTCGCACATCATGTGATGGCTTCTTCAGGGCTGAAAAGAGAATGAGAGTTGTAAAAG
>KZ807108.1:9345-64062 GCA_000696205.2 Oncopeltus fasciatus
TCTTTTGATCTCGAGATTGCAGCCCTGCTAGCCCCTAACCGAGATAGCGCACTGCGCCCTGGAGGTCTGATCAGCTGGCTCTATCATGCTTGTTCCGCTTGTCACACACACGAGGAGTCAACGCGTACATGAATTTTCGTTAATGACATGAGAGAACTAAGAGAGACTGCAAATAAGCGATCTTATTATTTTTTTATTTTTTTTAGAGAAGAGAGCGAATCGGAGCATATGATAAAGTCTTTTTTGTCTGATGTAATGGCATGATAGAGAGCTAGGCATAATGCTTGCATTTCAGCCGTGTAGATTGAAGCCATAGGTGGAAGTTTTTGCAATATTTTGTGGTCTTTAAAGACTACTGCTAGGCCTACATTGTCCTCTTGCTTTGAGCCATCTGTGAAGAAAAATTCTTTATTTGAGTAAGCGTGGATAGCTCCATTTGCTTTCCCTATTTTTTCACTTGTGGTGTAATTTTTATTGAGGTTTGTTAATCGTAGGTCAATTATGGGGATTTTTCTTTTCCACGGGGGTTCTTCAGTTTCGGAGTCCTGTATGTTTACTGTTGGGACAGAGGAGATCATGCTCCTCTGGCGGATTGCTAATGGAGCTGGGCGTTGTGGGTTTTGTTGATATAATGGAAGATATTTGGGCTCAAATATGTAGTTGTAAGCTGGGTTCGTTGGTTGGAAAAGTAATTTAGCTAAGTAGGAGCTGGATAGCAGTTTTCGGCGAATGGACAGTGGAGGAATTCCAGATTCGGAGTAGAGGCTCATGACAGGGCTGGTCCTGAAGGCACCTGTAGCTAGGCGGATTCCCGAGTGGTTAATCATGTCCAGGTACATGAGATGGGTTTGTTTAGCTGAGGAGTAGATCATGCTGCCATAGTCTATTTTGGATATTATGAGGCTTTTAATTATCATGATAAGAGATTTCCTATCTGCTCCCCATGATGTTTTTGAAAGAACTTTTAGGAGGTTTAATCTTTTGCAGCATTCTTCTTTAACATTTTTGATATGGCTTAGCCATGATAATCTTTCATCAACTTTAACTCCTTGAAATTTGTTTTCATTTGTAAAAGTAATATTTTGACTGTTAAGAATTAATATAGGAGGTGGACAAGGATTCCTTTTTTTGGAGAACAGGATGCATTTTGTTTTATTTGCTGAGAACCTAAGATTTCTTGATGTGGCCCAGTTGCTAAGCTTGTTAATTGTACTTTGAAGAAGCCTGGTAGCCCAATCAATGTTTGTGAAGCGGATGAATATTTAAAGGTCGTCAACGAATAAGAAGGCTTTAATAGGCGATAAAATATGGGAGACTATGGAATTGATAGCTATTGAAAAGAGGACACAGCTAAGAACGCTTCCTTGTGGAACACCGTTATGTAAGGGTCTACGTATCGAGAGTTTGTTTCCAATGCGGACTCTGATGAAGCGCCGAGAGAGGAAGGACTTTATGAAGTTCGGCAGTAGCCCACAAAAACCCCATTCAGAAAGTTGCTTGAGTATTTGGCTTTGTCTAATCGTGTTGTAAGCCTTTTCAAAGTCAAAGAAGACGCCAATTGCTTATTTTCTCTCTATGAAAGAGTTTAGTACGTCCCCTTCTAAGGTAACCAGGTGGTCCATTGTTGATCTGCCTTTTCTGAAACCGCATTGGGCAGGTGTTAAGAGGTTGCATTTTTCTAGTGTCCATAGAAGCCGTTTGTTGATTATTTTTTCAAGTAGTTTGCACAGGCAGCTGGAGAGGGATATTATTTACATTCGTTATCATTTATTATTATTTTTATTAAGGGATATACTTCAGAATGTAACTACAAATTCTATACGCTTCCTTACTCTTCCATCCCAGGCAGTCTAGAGCCAACCTTAACGATCTTCTTGCAGATAAGACCTCCCCCTCTTGCTGTAAGACCAAATTTGTAATTAGTCATATTTCAGTCTATCTTTAATGAAACATCAGAAACCTGTTTAGTTCACACTACTCCATGACAGACTTTTCTTCATGAAATAAATTTAAGAGTACTGCCACTGTAATTATCAGATAGATATAAATATATTAATAAATCATCTGAAATTAATCAATTTTTACACATTTTGTTTTTAAAGTTTTTTAGGGAAATCACACTTCCTCTCATAATGTTAGTTTCTGAGATGAAATACCGCCAAGATGTTCTTTGCCAACAACTAGAAGCGAAAGATGTAGAACTCATGGAATATCAATTAGAACAACATAAAATAACCAGAAGTAAGTATCGGAATTCATTATATTGAAAAGAATTGATAAATATTTTCACTATGTGCTGATTACTATAGTTATAGAAATATTTGTCCATGTTCATCAACATTTATACATATTTTATATGATTTCAACTATTTGCTATCATTTTAATAGTAGCTAATATTTTAACTAATATTAAAAATTTTACTATTTTATAAATAAAATTATCAGTCACTCTCTAATTTCACAATTCGAATTTTCAATAGTGAATATTAGAACATTCTGAAAAACTAATTTTTTTCTATTTTAGTAAATTTTAATGATTGAGGCATCTCATAACAGGATTTTAAATTTTGATATTTTCTCTAATTGAACATACTAGTTATGAAAAACATTAAGACTACCAAAATTAAATTTTGTTGTATCAAATTTCCTTTGGGGAAATCAAGCTATTCTCATGGGTAATATGATGCAACTTGTGAAAAAATACAGTAGATCTTCACACCGATCCTACATTGTAGAAGCTAAAATATGGCATGTTTAAAATTCTATTTTTACCTTAGTACTAGCTCTAGTATCCTGAATTAATCTTGAATGCGCAGATGTTTTATGGTATCCATACACTGCTCAGGATATGATAGGATAGAGGACATTCAAAGAAATTATTTTAGGCAGCTTAAATTCATTGGAGGAGGCAGAGTACTACCAAACCTTGAAGCGTGGAGAAAACTTCACTCCCTCTTACATCTTTATAGAATTATCGGCTGAAGTATAGATTGTTCTAAACTCCTGTCACCCTTTAATATACCTCAGATTATACCGTTGTTCTCTCCAGCTTGTAAATTAAACTTTGTCATTTAATCTTATTTATATCCATCTTTAATGAGATATGAGAAATTTGCATAGATTATGCGGCAGATTTTCTGTTTTAATATATCAGATCTATAGAAGAAGGGATAAGGGGGGGTTACCTGCAATATCAAGTACAATTAAAAATATTTTTTTTCTCATTCTAGGGCTTTACGTTTATTTTGGTGCAATAAAACTCAACATAAATTTGTTTAATAACATAAGAGAATTTTTATGAATTAATAATAAACTGGAACTATTAGGAGTGGGGCCTATCTAAGCTCCAGACATTTTCATTGAAGACGAAGCCACATTTAGTCGTTTTTCACAACCAATACTGATTGGTACCGATTTCAATACGGATTAAAATGTTATTCATAAAGTAGATGTCCTACTTGAATAAAATTCCTGCAACTTCTTTTGACTATTTCAAAGTTTGAATATATGCCAGAAACTATTGAATCTATGGTTTCAAGCTTTTCCATCTCAACTTTCCAAAATGTTACTATGAGTAATGAGCTGTTTAGAAACCTCTATAGAACCTTGGGGCTTCAGTATCTATTCAATTTTCTTCTTCCTTAAAAAATCTCAACATTTCTGTGATCGATCTTTATTCTAGGAAAAGTAAATTGTTAACTTTTCCATCAGTGCATATCCATTCTTTAACTTTTCCATTTATTGTGACATTCTTGTTCTCAGAACAAGCATAAACTCCTCAAAACATCTCTTAGTTTTCCCTTTATTACTACAAACTACAGTTGTTTCTTTTGTGGTAGTTTATCTGTTGATTTCAGAGATAGACTGAAACAATTGATAAACTCTTTAAAGATTTATCTTTCAGGACTGTATGACAAGATAGATGCATCAGAGTGCTATTTATTGCTATTATTAACCCTGTAGTAGGAGCCATGCTAACCTCATAGACTCAAAGTGAAGTTCACTCACACAATTTTTGTTAGAGTGAGTTATCAATCAATGAGGTACCTCTTCCCTCACTTATAACTTATTTATGCTCCCATTTGTGGTAATTTTTACTAATTTTGAGTTTCATTTGTTTATTTGTTTCAAGAATGGTACATATTATTTATATGGATGTAGATGATCTAGATAGATCAAGTAAATACTTATGCTGCTGCATGGTGATTTATCCCATCAAAATTTTAATCAATATTTACCACAGGCCACAATTTTTCAAAAATTTGAAATCAGATATCTCTGAGGACTATCTAGAAAAATTCAAATACTCAACAGTATAAAAGACTAATGAACATGAGAGCAATATTTGTAAAGAGGCAAGAAATCATGAAGTTTTTAATGGAAATGCACTCTCCTCCACACACTCTGGCTAGCAGCCTCCCGCTTCTTATCATGAAGTTGTACTAAAGCTTAGCCAACTAATTCACGGAGCAGGATGTAATATAACTAATGACAATTGGGGATTTAATTTTTAATTGGCTAAGAATCTCTTAGAAAAATTCTTACAATGGTTTGGACTGTGAGAAAAAACAAAGAATTGTAATGTAACCAGGTATAACAAATTATTAAAAAAAAAAAAAAAAATTATTATTTTAGAGGATTTGTGATGTGGGTTTTGGTCATAGGAGTAAAAAAAATCTAGATTTAAATACTGACAGTTTCAGAATGTTTAATTCCTTCTCCAGGGCTTATATTACAACAGAGAATGACACAAAATAAAATACCAGTCATATAGTTACAATATAAGTAGTTTTAGAAATGTTAAAGATGTAGTTTATAAATATTTTATTTGGTTATGGTTTTTATCACACGTAAATTTTAAACAATTAATGAGAGGGAATAGAATAAAAAAATCTATCTGTACCAGCCAGGAATCGAACCTGTATCTCCTGCTATCCGGGCCGGTGCATTTACCATAATACCTGCTAGCCGTTCCTGGTAGCATTACTGGTAAATGCACAGGGCCGGATAGCAGGAGATCCAGGTTCGATTCCTGGCTGGGACAGATATATATTTTTATTCTATTCCCTCTCATTAATTGTTTAAAGATGTGGTCTTTCCTGTTTCAAATAATGTTATTTGCGACCAGTTTCGGTGTCAATACACCATCTTCAGGAACTAGGAACAGAATTATATCGCAGACAAATTGATATCAACAACAAATAATTAAAAATGGAGAGTTTTTGACTGTAGAGATTTTTAGTAATTATTATTTAGATTTAAGTAATAATTTAATAGNGACATATTTATAGAGATGATTTTTTTTTGTTTTCTTTTCTTTTTTTTTTTTTTTTCCAGAGAATGTCATTACACCTAAATTTATTAAAGAAGAGTTCTTAACAGAATCTTCTAGGGGCACAGAAGGAAGGTTGAAATCTAGTTTAGGGAGTATGAAAAGTGTTTTTCTCGAAGACTTTAATAAATTTTACCCAGTTTTTAAAACGTAAGCATTTTATACTATTTGAATAATTTGTAAACTCAAGTTAAAAGCTTCTAGGATGATGAGCAGAAGATAGTTACAATAATCAATGGCATATTGCTCTTTTCAGAAGTATTCACTTGTATATGACAAAAATTCATGGGACTGAGAAATTTAAATATGCAAAATAATACATCTATAAATTTATATAATTAGTATGTGAAAGGCATTAGAAAATAATGCGTGTCTTAGGTATTGGTATACTTGCGGTATTGACAGCACTGACCGATTAGCAAGGACCAGATTGTCCATCCATAGTTATGTATTCATGTGATGTGAAAAATTTCCTTATATTTGCTTACTTGGCCTCATGGGAGGTGCAACTGCAGCTTCTTATTCTTTTCTGATTTTATCTTCAAGGGCAGGTCACGTTAAGAATGAGGTATCCTTTATTGAGTCCTTTTTTATCCTTTTCCCTTCTCTCTTCTAATTATTCTTGCTAGGAGGTCAGATGAATTTTTATATATTTGTAAACGTTTCAAAGCACTTACTAGCTCTGAGGTGTAAGATAAACTTTTTGTGTATTATTATATTTCTCTCTGTATCTTTAGTGTGTGTCCGCTTTTCTTATCTGTGCTTACCAGAGCCTGTTTTATTTCTGATTTCGTTTATTCGTTAATTATGCATTTAAAAAAATTAAATATATGTATATATACATAGTAAATAAGAACAGGCGGGAGAAAGGAAAGATAATTTATTTTCTTGGTTATTATTTATCTATTATAGCTTGAGTTTTTAAAAATAATATTAGAATGTTAAATATATTTTATTGATTTACAGTTGTAAATCATCCTTTTGTGGTTCAAGTTAAAAGAAATATGATAAAAACTGAAACTGTAAATGTGCATTTCGATACTTATGTTTATAGGGTTATAATTCTGATGTTGTTAGCTGAAACGGTCTTGGAAGTTTTATTTTAAAATTCTGGTTAATTTAATATCCTTGTATTGGTTTTATCAAGTTCATTTTAAATTGGGATTCACTTTGGGTAAACAGGTGAAGCCAAATTTTTGTAAAATTGTATTGAAATTAAATTAATTTTAATTAATTTAACTCAATTAACTTAAATTAATTAAGTAGTTTTCAGATTACAATTTATATTTTTGTAATTGTTCTACTTCAATTTTTCTATTAAATATCAAACATATGTCAACTGAATTTTCTTAGACTCCCTCACTTTCTAAAACAATCCAACCATTCACAGGATAAGATACAATGATAACTTTGAAAACAAAATATATGAATTTGATGTGTTTACTTAAAGGACGCACTACCCCAAATTGATTAATCTTATAGTTTGGTGGATCTTTGTTGGTTGATAAAGACATTTTATATGTTTAATCCTCTAAAAAGTAGAATAGTCAAGCCCATATAAAATTTTGCAAATTATCCTAATTTAGGTTAAACCTAAATCCCAAATTTTATAAAATCAGTTTAGCCATTCAAAAAAACAAAAACAAAAAAAAAACGGCTAACAGACTTTTTGTTAATTAAATTTTCAGATTCTTCCTGACTTGAAATGTAAAACATCAAATTTTGAGGGAAGTATTAGTGATTTAGATTTATCAGGTTCATTGCTAAGCAATATTAAATATTGAAAAAAATTACAATTATAATCTATTTGGCAGACATGCATAATTACAAAATGAATATTATAAATAAATAAAATGTCGAAGATCAGAGAGTCAGCCCTGAGTAAGAAACTTGGAGCTAATGACCATTAGGCTGCCACACCATTTAAAAAAAAAAAAAAAATACCCCAGAGGTTAAATGAAGTTCTTCTTTTTTCAGATAACAGTTTGAATAAAACTGCAATTTGTGTAGATTAAATGTCTAATATTTTACAAATCACTTTCATAAAATTTTATTTTATATTGGACAAGTATTAGTACATTTATAAAATAATTTGTTTTCTTTTAATCTCCCAATTGGTAACTAAGAAAATGAATTTTTCTACTTTCATGTAAATGTGTCAGACTTGTAATTATATAATTAAATATATTATTCTTACATTATAATATGTTATTAGAATTGATGTTAATAAATTTTATTAACTTTCAGCTTATATTAAGATGAGCTATGTACCTTTAATTGGCTTTTATAAAAGAATTCTATAGCCTGTACAATAATAATATTTAATTTTAATTTTAGGCTTATTTTATCCACTTATGAAAAATTTAGTAAAACATTTTATGTTATTAGAAACAATGTGAGAAAATTTTGAAAAATTTAAAATAGACTCGAGGCTATTAATGTTTTAAAAATAAGAACAATAAATAGTTACTTATTATATGGTTTACATGATACTGAAAGATAACATTTATCTGTCAAATAATTAATTTTATATCTATATTGTATATTTGCACTTAGTTGTGATTAAAATATAATAATTTTAACAATTTTTAGTGCAAGGAAACAGAATAAAAAATCTAACTGTCCCAGCCAGGACACGAACCGGGATCTCCTGCTATCCGGGCTGGTGCATTTTTCTTTTACGCTACCGAGACAAGTCTGATAAGTTATTAAATTCCCTGCATTAGTGTCGAGAGTCTAACCTCCGAGGCAGATGAATATATCGTCTTATATATGCTCGGAGGAGCTGACATTGTCAAGCTGTTTAAATGACTCTCGTTATTTACTTTTAAATTAAATTATTCTGTTCCCTTGCACAAAAAATTGTTAAAATTTATGTGGAATTAAACACCACAAAAAAGTAATATTTATAAAATTAAAAAGTAAATAACTTTTTTACTATATAATATATATTTACTACCAATACTGNTAAATAAAATATGTTTCAGGTGTGGCCAAACAGTAACCTATGATCACTGTTGTTGATGCCCAGCAAAGAACAGTAACTGCTTTGGTAGTAAGGAACTAGGTTACTGGCCTAAAAATCTAAAGGATATTTATATAATAATTTTATTTTTATCATTTTTTGTTTTCTTTTCTTTTTTTTTTTTTTTTCCAGAGAATGTCATTACACCTAAATTTATTAAAGAAGAGTTCTTAACAGAATCTTCTAGGGGCACAGAAGGAAGGTTGAAATCTAGTTTAGGGAGTATGAAAAGTGTTTTTCTCGAAGACTTTAATAAATTTTACCCAGTTTTTAAAACGTAAGCATTTTATACTATTTGAATAATTTGTAAACTCAAGTTAAAAGCTTCTAGGATGATGAGCAGAAGATAGTTACAATAATCAATGGCATATTGCTCTTTTCAGAAGTATTCACTTGTATATGACAAAAATTCATGGGACTGAGAAATTTAAATATGCAAAATAATACATTTGATAATATTTCTTACTATCACTTAGTGTGAATTTTTATTGTAATATTTCTATAATATAGAAAATTGACAAAATTTCTTGATGATAGACAAAGTTTCTCAAATTTTATTATAAAATGATAATAATTATGAGTTTAAGAAGGATATTTTCTTAGCTCAATATTATGAAGATAATTCTAAGAATTATCACTAAGAATACAATTTATAAATAAGACCATTTCCTTGTAATTCAAGGTTTTTTTGTTGTTTTTGTTTTAAGGACAAAAGTTAAATTATGAGAATTGACATGATCAGAACTATTTTGCCTTACTGTATATAAATTATAGCAACCGTTAAAAATACTTTTAATACTTGTTTGATAGATCAAAGTGAAATTCAAATCTAATATAAATGACCCTTATTGTTTTTTCTTAATGTTGGTAGAATCTTAGTATATGGTGGAGACACCAAGGCATAAATCATCAGTTTAACTTTATGTTTAAAGTTTAACATATTAAATTCAAATATGAATTACACTTATTTTTTTGAAAAATAAACTACTGTAATTGACCTGTACAATCAATCCTTGCTCTCCTATTCAAAATATAATTTTTGACGTTTTAAGAAAATTAACAAAAAATAAAAGTATCAGAAAGTCACATGAAAACTGCAGCAAATAAAAGTATTTTAATATCTTTAGTTGTCTTACACATTTGAAAGTATATTTTAATTTGCATTTTTTTATATCATTATTCATATTTTTATATTTCCAGTTTCTGTTCACCCCCCTCCCTTTTTTTATTTATTTATTTTTTAATAGTTGTGTTGACCTTTTGGTATCCATTTCATCTTTGTCATGTCCTAAATTCTGTCATCTACTTAGATAACTCTTTTTCCTTTTTTCTCATATTATTGTTGAGTCCATTCTTTATCATCCATTGTTAAAATGCCAATTCATGTACTTTTATCATATATTGAAATAATTTTGGACTTTGGACTCATGGATACCCATAAAACCATAAACAATTAAAAAGCTTAATATATTAAAGCAAATATTTTTTGTTCAGGCACTAAGTGAGCATTCAATGATTTGTTGGTTTAAAGGAACCATAATGGTTTATGTTGCTTTTTTTCTTGGTTATACATTTAATTTAATATTTTCCTATAAATATCTGTACAGTGTTGTTTTGCCTCTATCTACTAATGTGTTGAAGGAAGGGAAATCTTTGAAAGAAGAAAAAGAGGAACTTTTAGAAAAGGTATGTTTGTCTTGTAATTCAATTTATGAATTAAATTTGAATTATATATAGTGAATATCTTTTGAGTCAAACATGTCTGCTTTTATATTGAATATATATTACTTATAACTAATGACTGATTTTATGAATACTTAGGTTATATATGCTCATATACTAAACACCGGTTTCGGTGGAAAAGTGAAAGTGAGAATTTTGAATGTGAAGCCTTTAATGTACCATTGTCTGTATGTTCAATAATTCATAAAAATTGTATTTTATTTAAAAAAATAATTTCTGAAAGTTTTAAGATATTTGTAATAAATTGTCTGAGACTTGAGATTTCAAACATAACTATGATTTCACTGCCATTTTGGAAAAATTAATAAATAAAAAACAAAAGGATGGGGAGGGAGAATATATGAAGCAAGCCTTAGATATTAGCTATGTTCATTTTGCAGACTCACTCCTCAATTTTTAATTTTACAGACTTAACAGAATTAAATTTGAATTATATTTATCACGTGTTTCTTTTCATTTATTTAAACCTTCAAGGGAATGCACTGCCCTTGTTTTGTTTACTTTTATATGGTGTCAACTGTAAATTAAACAAAGTTATCTCAAGTTTCTCATGGATTTCTCTAGCTTTATTGGGGATGCTAAAGAAGGTTTGGCAAAAGCTTCAATTCATGAGGAATTCTTGGTATCCAGCACCTTTCATTATTTAAGAGCTTTCTTAACTTTGATCAGTCTGTGACCAGTCAAGTCTAGGGGTTATCTTGTGATCAGTTTTAGAAATTTGTTTATGTGTAATATTTATTTTATGATTGGATCAAGATTTTGCAATAAGCACAAGGACATAAAGAGGGATCTAATTCTAGATGAGGCGATAGAATATAGCTGAATAATATGAGGAATAGATTTGAGCCATTTGATAGACGGACTAGAGCTAGGAAAATTTTAAAACCTCCAGCTGTAACCAACCATTAAATAAAATATGTTTCAGGTGTGGCCAAACAGTAACCTATGATCACTGTTGTTGATGCCCAGCAAAGAACAGTAACTGCTTTGGTAGTAAGGAACTAGGTTACTGGCCTAAAAATCTAAAGGTTTTAAGAAGATTCTCAAGTTGTAAAACAGTTCAGCAAGTGTGTCAAGGCTGGGAGATATTTATTTTGCTTTGCCTAAAAAAATAAAATGCCTTTTGAACAATCATCGGCAATTAGAACATTCCATTGATCTATTTAAAGTGACTCTAGTGCTGTGTGGTCCATAACTTGCTAAAAATTCAGAAAACTTCCCTTAGATTTCGAGGGGGCCGGTAATGGTAAAATTAGTGCCTTTAGTTTGGTTGTTATCATACTTAGTAAAAAAAAAAAAAAAAGAGTTAAACATAAGAAAAAAAAATAGTATGTTATAACTGTATGAAACATTAGTGTGAAAACCTCCTACAAAAGCTTTTAATCTTTTAAAGCAGTATGAAGAGTGAAAAAGAAGAAAAGAGAGGAATCCAATTGGGAGAAGAGAGGCGTGACTGGCTGATAGATGTTCTGCCTCTAGTCGACCTCATAATATTGATTCTTAACAGTTTTCATTGGTTGTTGAATAATGATGATTCTAACTGGTGCTTCTGGTCAGTATTACTCAGCACTAAATCAAGAAACCTATGATGAGGGGGAAAAAAAGAACCAAGTGACATCATCTGCAGTAGTAAAGGCTAGCAAAGAATTGATCAATTATTGATTATATATCTGTAATATGCCAACTATATTAAGATGGATACGTACAAACCTTCCACAATTGGAAAAGTTGCATGGTTGTGTTACTATTAGCAGTGTTCTTGGTTTGCTGACAAGGTATGCAAGCTTTTGCCCATTTACCGCCACATGGAGGCCAGACATATTTTTAGGCCCATAAACCCATTTTGAAGTAGAGTGGCATGATTCAGAGGCATTGCACAAGAATTCAGTGGATCTTGTAATGCTTGTGTGTTTTTATACTTGAATGACAATAATGCACCATGCCAAAAAATTACAAAGATTCTATATTGGTGCTGCTTAGCACCTTCATTCTTTAGTTTTATGCCTTTGGTTAAAGCATAATTTTCAATAAACTCAACCTGTGACTGTCTTCAATTATTGAATCTTCATTGAATTTAATTTATAATCCGTATTCATCCTAGCAGGGCAATAAACCTTGTAGGAGCTTCCTCTTAAACCAAGCAGATACCTGATAGTTCATTTTTTACATGAAAATAAGTTACTAACTTATTAAATTAATGAAATGTAGTTTGGGTCTTGAAATTTATGTGTATTATTTCTAAATAAAACTTGGGGGAACCCCTCCCAATTCCAGCTATTAACAACAATTTATTAATTTTTATTTCCCTAGTTTGAAAATAGGAGAGTTCCAATTCTCCTTGCTAAATTCTTAAACATTATTCTTAATAAAGGTTTTTTTTAACCATTTAAAACATAAAGTAGTTAGTGACATTGAACTCCTATTAAGTTCTAGATGTTTTTTCTCTTCTTAACTCAAATGGTAAAACAAAGATATTTATAATTTTTCAATTTCGTCTTTCTTTGAATTCCCCTTTCCCTCGACCAATTTTAGCCATTATTGAATTCATTCAACAATTTCCTAAAAATAGCTTGAATAGCCCTAAGCTTGTTTAATAATAATATATTTTAAATATTATTTGAAAGGAAAAAATAAAAATAAAATTAAGCCATGGCTTAGACTAGATGTGCCTTAATTCCTCCGTGTCAGAAAGTTCTCCCAATAGTATGGTTCTCTATAAAAGTGGCTGCATTTAGTCTACTTTTTGTTTGGGCGCATTTGTTTACAGACCTGAGGAGGCTTACATATTTTTTTTTTTTTTCTAGGTATGGTTTATTTATTAAAATAGATGAGCACAGTCAATGAACAGGTGTGTGCATGGTTGGGTAAGGTGTATATGTTTATAAAGTGTTGAATGGGCCATATTTATGACTAATGTTGGACCATTGATGCCTGAATTTTTCAAAAATCAAGTCATATCAAATTCATTTCTTAAATAATTCCGAGAAAGAAAGGTAAAAAAAAAAAAAAACTGTGGAAGAGTATTTGATAGCCATTTAATTAATATTTTACACGCCTCTATTTTATAAGGTTGAATGATAACTTATTATGAACAAAGGAAATTTTTGTTTAGATTCCTGAAGAAGCCTTACCTCCAAAGAGGAAGTATGCTGTTGCTCCTGCAGTTCCTATTAAACGGAGTAAGACTAAGAAGTGTATCTTTTAATTGATGATTCGCCAATTTTTCAAGTGGTTAATTAATTTTGTGTTTTTAAATGTATTTATTTTTATAATTTCAGTAATAAAATTATTATAAGTCAAAATAACAATACAATACTGCAATACCATATTTTTTTTTAAACTAGCACCTTCCTTTGTCTCCCACGATATTGTGTTAGAAAAGCCAAACATTTTCAGTTATACAAGAGCCTCTTTAGTATTATGGCAAAGATCTGATCTCCTTGGAGTTCAGACAAACACTATTAAGTATGTCAGGTCTTTGCTTAAGTTTTGAAGATGGTTCTTGTGTAGCTGAAAAGTCTTGGACTTTTTCATTTGTGTGTGCATGTATGTGCGCATACAAGAAAATAGAGATATACATAAATTTAATTGTGCTATTATTACTTTTTAATTTATTTTATAAAAGTAGTGTTCTATTTGCATATATCTCTAATTAAGGAGGAAAATCTCTACTTTTATTGAGAATTACTTAATTTGAAGAAAAATATGCTAGAGCAAACAAACTTATATTTCAATAAAATAGTTATTGAGGAAAAATTGAAAGGCTAAGAATTAAATAAAAAAATATTTATTAATCCTCATTGATTACTTCACTAGTTTTGTTTACTTCAACACACCCATCAGGGGTACTTACCATAAAAATTAACCTTATTTTTTATGGTAAGTACCCCTTATTAAGGCCTTAATAACAGGTATTACCCCCTGTTATTAAGGCCACATCTAACCTGGAATAGGTGTTAAAGTCCAGGTTTTTTAGTTTCTTTTTAAATATTAATCCATGTATTTATTATATTACCTCTGTATAAAATTTGTTTAAAAAAAAACAAAAACAAAAAAAAACTGGTCTGTGAATGTAATCGATGCAAAACATTTTACTCCTTATAAAGTTCAAGAACTCTTCTTGATACATATCAATGTATTTAACGTGCTTGGCATCATTGTTAGGTCATGGGACCTAAAGAATTTTTAGCCCTGGAAAGAGAGAATCTTCCAGATTTCTTGACTAGTCTATAAAAGAATTTGTGGATGCCCAGACAGGTAAATTCCCATGTTGCCAACAATGTTTGCGCTCAATTCCATTCAACACCTACTCCTATTTAAGGTCGACCTTCTCCCATCTTAATGCCAGAAACTTACCTGTGCAACTGATTTCTCTACACTTGTCATTGACTGTAAAACATATTGTTGAACCACTTCATCCCAAAATCACAGATTTTTTCGAGTCCCCAATCAATCGCCTAGCCATTCATGATAACTCCTAATACTTAAGGTAAGCCCTAATTACTGTGTGTGTGTGTATAATTGGAACATATACTATTTTTATATGATTACATTATTATAAAAATATTTTATGTATATACATACTATATGATATCATTAACTTATAAATATATTATTTATAAGTCAAAATTTGTGACTCCCTGATATGGAATTTCAAGGGGCCTCATTAAACATTGCTTCAACTTTCAAATTTTTCCTATGCTCTTTTTTTCCTTTTCCTAAGAATTTATGAAAAGTTCTTCTCTTGTCCTTTATTTTTCTGTGCCCTCCTTGTCAATAGCTCCGTCACCATATTATTTTATGCTTCATTGTTTGACTCACCTGTCAGCATACTTTACCTTTCAAAGCATTATCTACTGTGTCAGTGAATTTTTGATTGTTCTCAAAATATTCAGATCTGAGCTCATCTCTTACCAACTTCACAGTTTATTTGCAGAAAAGGCTTGGCTACTCTCAGGAGAATAGGTTAACCTATTCTTAACCTTAGAGGTTTCTACTTTTTAATCTATTTTGCCCTTTGTTTTCTGACATTGGAAATCCCTTTCTGACATATAATATGTGGCACCACCTGGGGATTTTCAAGTGTTTAATCCATCATCCTGGGAATAGCGTTTCCTACAAGCTATCTTCAAGAAGCAGCAAAATTGATAGCCCTCTTACCATTTTCATGGTTAACTTAATATTGATATGTTGTTTGCCTATGTTGTGTAATGTTTGTACATAAAATAAAACTTCAAATTGTAGTGCAGTTTTCTCTTTAAATCAGTGAAAAGTGTAAAAAGTGTAACATTAATGCAAAATCGTAAAAAGTGGCACAGACTCACTTGTGAAGGTTTTCCATTGTGGAAATTTTAAATATCTATTCTCTTGAAAGTTCAAGGACTGTATGAAGTGGAAAGTAGACAATATTTTGATAAAAATAAAAAGATTTTGAGAAGAAGGATGCAGTGACACTAAAAATTATTATTACCACTATAATATAAATTGATAAGAATTCACTAACCCACATTTTAATTTGGACTACAGCTAGTTAAATGTTTTAAAAGCTGTGTTCCATTAGTGAATGAGACAATGAACAACAAAATGCAAGTTAATGAAAGATTTCTTTTATCTTAAATATGATTGCTCTAAAGTGTTAGAAAACATTTAAAAAAGTTAAAAAATTTAGCTCAAAGGCTATGTTAAATAACAACATAAATGAGAAAATGCCCATATCAAAAATCATTACGAATTTATATGGACAAAAAAAAAATACTAATTTAAAAAAAAGATGTATTTTTTAAAATATTTTCTGCCAACATTTCGGCTTACATTGTAAGTCATCTTCATTAAGGCTTCATTATCGGCCAAGCCGAAACGTTGGCAGATAATCTTTTAAAAAATACACTTTTTTTTAAATTTGTATTTTTTTGAATCTACCTTGACCGAACCCCAACTAAAATCTAATAATAATATCTACGGTCAAAAAACTTTAATCCAGCTAGGAAGTCTTCTCCGACTAAAAATAAAACTTGGCCAATTTAACTGTAAGATTGATATTAGAAGAACATAAATGTAAAGTAAACAATGAAGAACCAGTAGCATATAAAATTGCAGAAAATAAGTGTTTTCAATGTAAAGATAGTTCACAACTCAATAGAAATTGCCCAAAAAATTAAAGTAAATGATAAACATACTTTAAATGTAATTCTTTACTTTTAAGACCATTTTGCATAAGACTGCAAACAAAATAAATCTAAACAGTGTCAAATTTGCAATAAAACTCACCACTTAGTGAAGAATTGTTACTTCAGGAATATGGAAAAGGATAATAAGACTAGTGATAGTAAAAAAGTATCTCTTTTTGTAGGACTGAATAATGAATCTAAAGAAAACTATTTTATTGTGGATTCAGGGTCTTCAAGCTAAAAGCCCTTGGATATTTAAATGAATTGGAAGATGGGTCAATAAAATATTGCTTTGTATGAACAAAGTTAGTTATATAAAAATAACGATATGCTCCTAACGGTTACCTATTGTGGGACAAATGTAAGAGCAAAATAATCAGATGTGTTGAATAACAGAGATGTGGTATTTGTTAAAATATAGGAATAATGAAGAAGAAAATAAAGGAAACAAAATATTGTGTTCTAAGGAAGAAAAACCTAAGTATAATAGGGAAGAAGAAGTTGAAGAAAGTCAAGCAGGATCTGAAGTTCAAGAACAGAAAGACAAGAAGTTCAAGATAAAAAAAATTTCATCTTTAGGAGATCAGAAAGAAGAAAAGATATTCATAAAATCTTGTTGGTAGTTGGAAACCAAAACGTTAATTTGGAAAAATATTCATCAAAGAGATGTCCCAAAAAGAAAAAAAAATATTGACAAGCGAATGGGTACTTAAACAAAAAAGTGGTGGTACTTATGAAACTTAGTAGTAAGAGGGTGGCAACAAGAAAAAGGTCTTGATTATAATTTGACATTCAGCCCTGTGATAAATATTGCATCACTCGGAATATTATTTGCTATGGCTAATAGTAAAGAATTTCAACAATTTTTAGTGTAAGGGAATAGAATAAAAAATCTAACTGTCCTACTCAGGACTTGAACCTAGATCTCCTGCTATCCGGGCCGGTGCATTTACCAATTATGCTGCCAGGACAAGTCAGATAAGTTATTAAATTCCCCACACTAGTGTTGAGAGTCTAACCTCCGAGGCCGACGAATATATCATCTTATGCTCGAAGAAGCAGACATTGTCAAGCTGTTTAAATGACTTTCGTTATTTACTTTTAAATTTTAATTTTGTAAATATTATTTTTTGTGGTATTTAATCCCATGTAAATTTTAACAATTTTTAGAACAAGGGAACAGAATAAAAAATCTAACTGTCCCAGCCAGGACTCGAACCTGGATCTCCTGCTATCCGAGCTGGTGCATTTACCAATTATGCTACCAGGACAAGTCTGATAAGTTATTAAATTCCCCGCACTAGTGTCGAGAGTCTAATAACTTTTAATAATATATCAGACTTGTCCTGGTAGCATAATTGGTAAATGCACCGGCCCGTAAAATTATTATTGATGAAGAATCTGCTCAAAGATTTAGAGAAAAAGTTAAAATAATATTACAAAAAAGCCTGAAAGATTTCTTAGAATGAAAATAAGTAAAGATCAAGAATCATTGACTTTAAAACAAACAAAAATTGTTAAATGTCTGCTTGAAGATTATTAAATAGATCAAGCTTTACCAGTAGCAATAACAATGGAAACAAATAAATTGAAAAAGCAGGAGATTATGCACGAGATAAAGAAAGGAAGTTTAACATTATCCACTATCGTGGAGGACCAATCATGTAGTATCCAGAAAACAAACTGTCAAGGCTTTGTCAACAGCTGAAGCAGAGTACATAGCTGCAGCAGAATGTGTGAAAGATCTTTTACCACTTTAAAAGTATATTTGATAAAATCATGATGATAAATGTGAAGAGTAAGCTAATGGTGGATAATCAGAGTGCGATAGCATTAATGAAGAATGGGATCATGGACAGAAAATCAAAACCTATTGATATTTAATTTCATTTTGTTCATGAAAAATAAAAGAACATTTGTTAGAAATAGAGCTATGCCCTTCAGGTGAACAAAAAGCAGATATCACAAAATCTTTATCCAAAGTAAAATTTCTATATCATATTAATAATATTGTATCTTAAACTAGAGAAATTAGTCAGGGTTTCATCCAGGTTTGAAAAAATAAAATACTCCCAAATTGTTGGGTAATTATTTTATTGTCGACATTTCGACTATACTTGTAAGTCATAATCAGGGCAATAATGATCTCTAGAGAGATCTCCAAGAAAGGTTTATGTTAAGCATAAACCTCTTTCAGGAGTATTTTATTTTTCTGATCTTGGCCGAAACCCTGAATAATTTTTTAGCATAATCCTCAATGGCCAAAGAACATCCAACGTTTTTTTACATTGAATGTTTGTAGGAGCAACAAAAATTGTGGTAGGTAAATTTTCAAATTCTTGTTCTTACTTGTTCCGCCATTTATTAACACCAGTCTGCCTTAAAGTCTACAATATTTTTTGTTTCATTTGCACTTTTATTAGCAAACGTCCACACTAATCATAATTAAAGCATCTTTGTTATTTAAATTATTTTCATTATATTTTGATTTTTTTCTCAGCAGTATATCAGTCATGGTTTATAATTCATATTCGATGTTATGACCCTAGTGATATGTTAAATTATAAATTCAAAAAATATATAAAATTAAGCAGGGAGGGAAGAGGTATACTTGGTGGAAAGCATAAGCAGAAAATATTTGATGCCAGTCCAGGTTTATATTTTAAATTCAATATTTATGTAATGATAGCATGCCATATTATTATTTTAATAGCAGTAAGAAGGAGAGGTACTTCAGAGGAAGCTTAACTGAATTTTTATTTTTTTACCTTTCTGATGATTACAATTACAATTGAAACACATTTGAAATTATATATCTTATTTTAAATCAAGTTCTTTATTTCTGCTTAATCAGACATAAATAAAATGATGAATGCTCCAGATTTTTTGTGTAATATATTTATGCAAAAAGCAGGTCTTACAAACTTATAGCAAGCTTTGAGGAGTTGCACTTCAATAGTGAATAGTAAATTATCAGCTTAAAAGCTGGTATGATAGTATATTCTTCTTGATTTAAGATAAAGGTAGGTTGAACTTTTCTTTTACTAAATATTATAACTGATAACTGTAAAATTATAGTCTTCCTTTTTCTTGTTGTATGTATTAAATTTGTCTTACCTCTCTTAAGTAGTTTGTAAGCCCTTGAATATGTTACTATCACATTGCATTTGAACCACTTAGACCATTTTTGCAAGATTCATGAGAAGTTTTATTAAGAAAAACAGAGTCTCAATTTCACTTTAAACAAAAGTAGAAACAGCATATTATGCAAATCCTTTTTATTTACTATTACAGTTCAAGTTATAAAGAAATGTTCCGATTTTGAAAAACTAAACTTCTTTCTCATGCTCCCCTTAACTTACTTAGCTAAATATTTGTTCTTATTTATCTCAGACAGTATCACTCTTCTCAGTTCTTATTTATACAGTATTTTATCATGCGTAAATGATAAAAGTAAAGTACATCTAATAATAGATTTGAATCTTTCACCATTCTTCTTCTCAAATCTTGGTGTTCTTTTTTTTTAAAATCTGTATTAATGTATATAATGAAAAATAAATGAGAAAAAGAATACTAATATTATATGAATAACTTACTGCAGTGTTAAAAGACATAGCATGCCTTATGCCTAACATTATAAGATGCCTAATATTAAGACTCTTTATAATAAGACAGCTGTGGATCAATTCATGTATATACAAATAACTATATTTTATTTGCGGTTCATTGTTCCACCAAAATGTCACCATAACTCCGATACACATAATATACAGATAATAATGCTCTCCTTTTACAAAACATTAATAAATAACTCTTCTATTTTTGAAGTATTAGAGTTCCCGGCCATTCATGTGTGGCTTTTGATAATTCAAGTTTTATCCAGTCTGGTATCTGAAAGAGTAAAGTAGATTAGCTGCTTAAACGGTTATATTGATTGTAACAATGTGATATTCAATCGACTTAGTATAAAAAAAAAAGCATTTTATTCTTTCAACTAACAAATAAATGTAAGCTATTAGTTTAAATTATGTCCCAAAGTTTCAGCAATCCACATCACAGATACAGCATCACAGCAATGATCCTATTAGTTTTCTATCATATCTTAATAGTACTGTATGTTTCTTGAAATTCACGTAAGAAATTGAAAACAATAACTGTTTAAACTTCCTAAATCAAGATAAAGAAAAAATAGAAAAAATGTATGTACAGCTTTTGTTTACCACTAACTTACAGCCAAGTACACTACAATAAACTTTAACTCAAACCAGCATATTAATACAAAAGCCACACCATTTATTTTTCTTATTGACCGACTACAATCAATAACGCTTTCCACTGATAAATATATTAAAGAGAACACCTATAATAAACAAGTAGCTAATAAAAGTAGTTACAGTGAAATTTGGGTAGAGAATTTCATAAAGAAAAGGATAAGGAAAAATTATCAACATTAGATGACCCACAAAGGATAAACCTACAAAAAAATAAAGAAAGCAGTTGGTATGCTCTACCGTATTTGAACAAAGTATCAGAAAAAATTGGTTACATTCTACAGAAGAATAATATTAATATAGCATACAAGAACCCAACATCATTAAAACTTTATTTGGCCAAAAATCTCCAAGAAGATCACATAGAAATTGGACATAATTGAGAAACTTATAAAATTGCCTCTTTTTATTGCTCATATATTATTCAAACTGGAAGGAAAGCTTAAAATGGTGCCAGAAACACTAGAAAGTCTGCCAATAGTGAATTTTTACGTCACCACAAAGAAAATGACCACTATAAGGTAAAACATATGGAATTGTTACATAAAATAGACAAAGGGGAACTTAAGAATGCATTGGATTGTATAGCAATAAAAATAGATTACAAAAAACAGGAGGGTCCAATCTAAATGTACAGACAGACATCAAAGACTCTGATGTCTTAAGCTTATTATCCTTATCCCCCTTCTGTTGTGCTTCACACAATAAGCCACTAACCTTCGAGGTGGACAAAACATAAGTTTTTCGAAGTAGGTACACATCTCTGTTTTTCTTTTCAGATTTTTCGAATATATTAGGTATTAATTTTGTTTTATTTATTAATTATATCTTATTCTATTGACTTTTTGAGATTTTTTAAATAGTAAATTATACACATTTAAAAAAAATTGATTCTAGTTGTAAATATAGAGATTTATTGTTTTTAAATGAATAAGTTAGCTTTTTGTTATAGTTTGTAAATGTTTAAAATTAATTATTACTGTTTTATAAGTTAGTGACAGGTATGATGATCATGGGTCCTGAAAGCACTAAGCTATAATTAATAAAAAGTATAGTGTGTGGAGAAACATAATTTTGTATCAGTATCTGTTTAAAACAAATTTTTATTTACTGTAATTATTAATATTTTTTTCTATGTGAAATATTCATCTTTCTACTCTATTTTAGCATACTCTGAATGTAGCTATTGAGGTTGTTCTCATGACAGATTTTTCTGATATCTGTAAAATATTTTCTTTTTAATAAAATAAATTTTATTAAATTGTTAAATTGTGCTAATTTTAGTTTAGAGTTGTGAAAATCAACACAGTTTTTTTTAATTTATGAAAGACATATTTTAGGAGTTATACAGCAAAATTGAACAAATAGAATTGTCAGTTTGTTTGAACCATGAATTTTCAACTTAATGACCTAGAAGCCACAATTTATTTTATAATGATATTTGGAACATCTCTTTTAAATGAGATTCAAAAGCTAAGTTCGTTACATAACAAAGTCAGGCAAATAGAGATGGGGATACATGAAATGCATAATATTGAGTTTTGAAACTCAACACAGACTAGGTCATCGATAAGATTTTTTTTAGCAGTTTCACAGCAGAATTGAACAATCAGGAATGGAGGGTTTACCTATACTGTAAATTTTAATGAGGTTTATAATATGGGTGGGAAAGTCATTAGAGAGAAGGATGCCTCTGCAATGTCATGTGCAGGGAGGGTGTAAGCAATAAGAGTGTAATGGTTCCATCTCCAGCCTGTATGAAAAGAAAAATTACTCAGGCCAACCCCTCCTCTTTAACTAATATCACTCCTATCACAAAAAAGTTAACCATGTCAAAAATATCATCCACTGAACACTTACTCTCTGACTTGACATTCCACAACAAAACATAAAAAGAGAGACAAGACATCCTCCTCTCTAATGGCTTTCCCATCCACATTATAAAAAGCCTTATTAATTTCTAAAATTCCTCTTTCTAAACTAAACCTACCTCTGTAAACAATGACTATAATTTTTGCTCCTCTCTTTTATCTCAAACCTTTCCAATTAAGGAATCCCTCAATAAAATATTCACTAACATTAATCTTTTCAACAATAATAAACTCAAATATTTGTAAAAAATAGTTAACCAAAACTTCTCTACATCCTTAGGTATCTTATCCTTAATAATTTTACCTAAATTTCTTTGCACTGATCCTTTGACTTGTTGCTATCCCTTTGAACCTTAACCCTTCCCCCACTGTCCATCGTTATCATTATCCCCTCCCCCACGTTAGGGGTACTTCATCTCATTTCCCCTTAACTTTGTTATGCAGATTGCTCCATTTTCCCCACCGCTCTACTCTCACCCTCTGATGGATTTATTCCTTCTGTATTAGCTTTTATCGAGAGTCCTGGTGTTTAGGATTACTGTTCTTTGATTAGGAGTCCAAGAAAAATCCTTTCAATTCAATCTTACACAAAAACTTGAAAAACTTTAAAGTTGGTAAAAATGGATGCTAAATTATCTTACCTTTTATTAGTACAGGATTATGGATCTGCAAAGTTTATCAAATATTAGGGGAAAACAAATTCTACAAGGAATTAGATTATTTAACCTCAAAAAGACTTAGGGATTATTAACTCTTAATAATGCTAAGGGATTATTAAGGCCTCAAAAAGACTTTAATAACTTGAAGTAACAGCCACTACAAGCCCCCCAAAAAAGGTCCCTGTGCCAATTTCTTCCACTTTTAGCATATCCTCCTCCTGTAACTAGTATTTACTAGTCATATTTATAATTGTGTAAAAGAATGTATTACTTTAAATTACATTTAGGTTCATTAGATGAAGCAAGCATGTGGAAGTACTTACTGGACCAAGTGAATCGAAGTCCTCTTTTTCACATATTTCTTCTTTTTCCATTTTCTGTTTTATTTTATATTTTAAAGGAGCTGTAGTGTCAACAAGAACTAGAATACAGTGCCACAATGGATAAAAGTCATTTAGAGTTACAATTATTCCTTCAGATATATGTTCCTTTGATGCATACAACCTGTAAATCCAGTATACCATTAGAAGATTTGATTATTAAAGGTTGTTCAAACATTCATAAAACAGAATTTATTTAGTGTCAAGTTAACCCTTTTAGATACAAGATCCCTGTATGGGTATAAAGTGGAGGATGGCTGCCTTTAGTTTTCAGTGTTCCCACTAGATTCTGAAACCTCCGAAACACTGAAAATTAACATTCTGAGTTAAACAAAAGCCCAAATTCTTTCAACTGCCAGGGGACAAGAGAGGGTTAGGCCATTTATTGTAGAAGCTTATGTCTCCCAAGCATCCTAGATTTCTTGTCACTATATTATCACAAATATTTAAGTAATCTAATTTACTAATTACGTAATAATATGAATATTTTTGGGACTTTTGGCTCTGGAGTCTAATACCCTAACCACCAGACCAGAGGTTTAAGCCCTTCATTGTTTAATAAGCTCGCACATACTATACATATGTATTTCACGTCTATATATATATATATATATNTATATATATAAATGTTTGAGGAACACTAAAGAAATTGGTGATTGAGAATCACAAAGACAAAGGATATACAAAAAAATATTATTCAACTAAAAAAGGAGCCCACAATTAGCTGAAATGATGGTAATATAAAGCGTTTTGGAAGAGACATCTTCGAGACTAGGAATGTAAAAATCTTCAACAAACTTTAATACAAACATTTTGATATTCTTTTTCAACATATTTCTGATTAAAATATGATGGAATAAAATGTAAGCAAATACATTTTTTTTTTTAAATTTGGTGCTAATTAGATTCAAAACACAATGAGGTGTATTTATAAATGTTGAATCCACATTTCAGAGTATATCCATAATTGGTTATATAGTATCCAGTATCAGTTAAATAAAATACAATTAAAAGTTAAAATAAATTAATTAATTAGTTAATTAAATATAATTAAAAGAGAAAAAGTAGAAATATCTCTAGGAAGTGAATTAATATAAGATTTTCCTACTCCCCATTTTAATTATCTGCCCTCTTTTTAAGGTTCTTTGGTTTTTAGCAAGGCTAATAAGGCAAATTCAGAGGTTATATTAATAAAAATGAATACAATTTTAATATGAATGTTTATTTTGACATTTCTGAATCTCTGTTTAAATAAACTAGTTCTGTAGTATATTTTTCATTAAGGTCATAATTATAAACTTATCCTAACGATGTTAAAAAATATAACATAGTATTATGATATATCTTTACACTATGTGTGCTGTATACAATATATAGATTACAAAAAACAGGAGGGNAGGACTATATATATATACATATACAATTATTTTTCATGCATTTAAAATTTAATTAAGTCAGCTTGAAACTATTAAAAATGTAATGAGTAATTGATCAAAATCCCAATGAGTAATATTTCTTACGCAAGTATCTCTTCAGCTTCATTTACTACAAATGTTTCTATAGTTGACATTGATAATCTTGAGTTTCCAGAAACTTCTTGGCCCTATAGACATATAATGTATTAGTATCACTTTGGTGTATTAAAAAAAAAAAAAAAAAAAAGTTGAAACATCCTAGAATTTATACAGAAAGTATAAAATTCTTAATACATCCCATCTTCCAAGGGGATGTAAAAGCTATTGGTGTATGTGATATAATTATTTAGAACAGACCAACACTGCCGGACAAAATTAAAGGATCACTTACAAATATTTATATTATTATTACATAAGAGATAAAAATAGAAATTCCATTTCCCCAGATTGGACTTTGTGTTGTATCTTATCCAGTTAATCCTGTACCTGCTTATATTCCCACCCATTTATGGAGAAAAGGGTCAGTTAATCCACTTCTTTTCTTTCTTCCTATCAGTAAATGGCTAGTTGTTAGCAAAGATTCATATTATTGAAGATTTTTTAACATTTAAGAGACTTTAGTTTTTACTTGTGAGTTTATTAAGAACGTTGTGATGGCCAACAGAAGAGCATTGACCGAAGAGGAATCAATTTGTGCTGTTGCTTTGAGTGAAGAAGGGCATCAGGCTCCATCACTGTGGTGGAATATTATTAAAGTAATATAGTTTTCTTATGTTTTCTCAACAAACGTGTGATTGAAAATTTGTCTTTGAAGGAATACCAAGATTGGGGGAGGGGGGAGTCGATTTAAAGTTTAACACGTTTCCATTAATTTCATTCCTCTATTTAATTAAAATAAACAAATAAATATATATGTATATATATATTACTAATCAGTGTTATTACCTGAGTAAATCGTGATCCCCAGAAATATAGAGCATTTTCTATAGTAGCAATTAATGTATACGTTGGGCCACATTTAGCCATCTGTAATTTTAAAAATCTATTCATTAGTTTTGTTTTTTTCTTTTTGCAGTTTTCCTGAAAGAAAATCAAGAGATTTATGTTATTCCCATGACAAGACTTGGAAATTTTCATCACATCTTTAATGATCCTACCTGGGGGATAAAAATAGGGCCTGTTGAAAATTTTACTAATACACATGTGTCTGTATGTGTATGTATATATATGCCTGTATGCACTATAGTGGCCGCTAAATAATGAAAATGAATTCGATGTTAGATCTTCTTTTTGTAAACCAAGATGAATTTGACAATGGCTGAAATTGTTTGAGGAGTAGTGGGGAGATTAGAGAGAAATCAAATGAAAAAATTGATAATTTTGTTCTATTAGCAACAAAAGATTTTATAGAACATATTAAGTGTAAAAGTATAATTTTCAAATACGTTCATCCATTAACTTTTTAATGGAATACACATATTAATGAAAATATCCAAGGATGTTTTAGCACTTAACATAACAGTTAAAACTATTAAAAAAATTCTCACTGATTTAAAAAATTTGATCTGTTAAACATATGTATCTGTACGTGCATATCCATAATTTTTAATATAAAAAAGATAAATTCTGTATTTAAATTTATTTTAGCAAACTTTTCAAACACATATTTTCTGGATAAGTTTTTAATGACTAAAATAAGTTGAGTGGGAGATGAAGATCAATTTGAAAAATTGCCAATATCTTTGTCAGAGATATGAAAAAAAAAATGCATACATTGAATATAATTTGAATAAAACAGTATTCTAACATATTTATTTCATAGCTCTTTTTAAAAAAAATGCTTTTTAAGGAAAATATTTAAGAATGTAATTTCAAATTTTGGGGTCTCCTAATATTGTTTTAAACTCTTGAAAGAACTCATTTTGGTTGAAATTGGATGAGGGAGAGGGTAGGTTTAGACAAAGACCAAAATTGATAATCATAATATCTTTGTTGTTTGTTATTTGACACAAATAACTTTATGGAAGATAATAGGGGTAAAGTATAATTTTCTAATGTTTATGTACATTCATTTTTTTATGAAAAATACTTAAGGAAAAGATTAAACCAATGCTGCAATGATGGGAGGGACTACCCCCCCCCCCCCTTCTTTCTTCACAACCAGTCTAGAGCACAGTTTAGTGGTCTTACCTTTTACACTTATTGTGTTATTTCCAGCTTCTGAGATAAATTTCATAATTTATTCTTACGTATGTCCACTTTAATTCTTTTATTTAAGATGAAATTGGACTCTATATTTTGAAAAATGAATGATTAATTTATAATCTTTTTTTTTAAACAACAACTATCTTATATTTAAACATAATTATGTTCAGTTGAGTTTAAAATATCATACATTTTGTTTTGAACCCAATCTGAATTTTTACATCAGTTTGCCAGCATAATTATTGAAAACATATCCTCAATATTTTTTTTTTTTTTTTTCAAAATAAAACCAAGTCTTTATTGAGCTCTTCATGAGAACAAGTATTTCTTAATTAAGAATCCTTAAAAAAGGATATATTTTCAATGTAAGTGCCACACACAACAACTGATAGTGAGTTTTATATTAGAATATTCAGTTATTTACTTAGATTTTATAAGGTCTTCTTTAGCCTGATCTGATATGTTTGAGCAATCTGACTTTCTACTAATCCAAAAATATGTCAACAAGGACTTGCTTCCTTCTCTAATTTATTCATGCTTTTCTACAATTTGCAACATAACAATAATGATTGCTTTTTTTAATGCTTGAAACTTTGTTCCATATTAAGGACTTTTTATAAATGAAAAATTTAATGTATAAAGTTAATATTGTTATTATATAATATATTTTATTTTACAATAACTTAATGTTTTGTTAACAGTAAAATTTTAAACATGAAAGTAATGTGTCGCAATCTCCACATTGGAACTTTAANGTAATAATTAAATATTTGATAAATTTATTAGTAATATTTAATAAGAATACTATAAGTAAAATAAAAAGAAGTACATAATAAGTTGTACATTGAACTATAACTCTATGTAGGGTTGGAAATAAGTATTTATAAAAAAAGATTTAATTTTTAAAATTCAGAATCTAGGAACAAAATATATTTAACCAATTATGAAATCACATTAATTTATAATGACAATGATATAAGCCTCCTTATTTCTATAGGCAAGTAACTGAGACCCTAACCAAAAAATGAAAGAATTTCATTATAATTGAAGATGATTATATAATTGATGAGATGTATGTAGGTGATAAATTCTGAATTATTGAAAATAAAAGCAAAAATACTTTTCTCCGACATTATAAATGATACATATGTTAAGAAGTTACCTTCATTATTTTATTCACTAAGGCTGGAAGATTTGATCCCTGGAATGTTTTTTCTCTGCAAGCTAGTTCATATAATATGCAACCTAGTGCCCAAATATCAGACTTTTCATCATACTCTTTTCCTTCACACTAAAAATACCAAATGCTTAATTTCTTCTGTGTTAAAATATATTTTGAATTTTTAAAAAATATTTTATAACTACTAGATTTTTTTTTGTTTGCTTTGTTCATTTATAACTAGTTCTAGATAGTTTAAGAAATGATATCTTAAGCCTTATGTAAAATGTGATTATTAATTCTTGATGGAAGTCGAGAGGTCAAGCATTTTTGACCTTTCACCTTCCATCAAGAAGTACAAAACAGAAGCTAATATTTAGAATAATTATAATTGTTAGTTTATTTTTAGAGATTAAGTGAGAAAATGTAATTTACCATTTCTGGGCTGATGTAATAAGGAGTTCCTAGGACTGTATTAGCGGCTGATTTTGTGTTCATAACTTTGGATATTCCAAAATCCCCTACTTTTACGACTTGTTCATTAGTTAAAAAAATATTCACTGTTTTGAGGTCTCTGGAAAAAAAAAATGTTTTATTTATTTATTTTTTCAAATGTTTTACCACCTATGCAATCAATTAAGCCCATGGGGGGCTACCTATAGATAACCACCCGACATGGCACTGACTAGGTTTTTATTTCTTAATACAAATTTGTTCAGTGCAAAACACAAAAACTGCAGTGGCAGGCTTGAAAGTCTCAAATGGGCTTTCATTTTATCTGTCTTCACCAAAGCCATCACCCCCCCCCCCCTAAAAATAAAAAAGCACATGTTAATGCTTAGTCTAGGCTTGCAGCTAAGCCTTTTTAAAGGTAATGCAATTAACAGATTACAAAAACAAAATAATTTATTAATACTAATTTAAAATCATATTTAAACTGTTGATAATTTTATTATTCATTTTAAATCATTGGAAAACCCTTCAAATATTTTATTAGGCTTATGATTTTCAAAATTTCAGAGAATTTGAAATGTACTACAATAAAATGGTGGTAGCTTTGTTTCAATATTTTCAATTTTTTTCAATATACAAAACAAACTAAATGAAAATTTCAATAAACTGCTACAATTATTTAATTATTTATTTTTAATATTCTCATAGACAGAAATTTTGCCTCTTGAGGACTGAATAGTTTAGAAATGTTACAGTGGAAAAATGTAATGCTTTTATTTTTCTACTAATCTACAAGCATACAAAGAAAAAATGAACACCAGCGCCACAAAATAGGCCTAGGAGAAAAACATACGATAAGGATGTATCTATTTGTGGCTCACAAAAGGTGTGTGAACAGCACTCCGTTCTGGCCGCCTGACTTTGAAGAATGGAATACCCAAGTAGGGTTGGGTGTTCCCAGGAGCACACCAGAAATCCTCTGGCCATTACATGGAAGTAAATAAATTTAAAAAAATAACTGCTCTATGAATATTGGAGCTAGGACCCTATCTTCAGGAGTCTAGTGCCTTAACTAATGGATTAGCTAACTCAGTATGCTCCTTACAACCATACACAAATTATTAAATTGAAATTAGGCTGAGCTAGCATTTTTATATTTAAATTGAAGATAAGAGTGCTAGCCCAGTCCAATAACTTCTGAAAAGGAATAAGCTAACTTTTACACCAGATTTTTGTACTAAGGGTTAAACAAACCTGTGCAAAATATTGTGTTCATGCATATACTGAATGGCTGCAACGATTTGTTCAAAAATTGAAATAATTTCTAATTCAGGAAGAGGGCCGCTGTTATTAGCAATGTATTGTGCAAGTGTTCCACCATCTGCAAACTCCATTTCAATAACAAGCAATCCATCACTTTCAAAACTTCCTAAGTAACTAAAAAAATAGTGTGTGATTATTAATTACTTTTCAGAAACAAATAAATAGTTGACAAATATGTAAGTTTTGCTAACAATTTCAATTCTTACCTTATAATATTTGGGTGATGCAAAACAGAGAGCACTTCAACTTCATTCAGTGCCATTTGTCGCTCTGAAGAACTTAGCTCAGATATATTTACCTCCTTCAAGACAACTTCCCTGTTATCTGAAAGTCTCTTGTACAATATAGCTGTGCCAAAGGCTCCTGGAAAATAACATTTTTTTTCTTAAAAGAAATGAGAAGTTTTTTCTGAGCAGTTTTTTTTAAATTTCACTTATGTATTCATACAAAACAAATCATTTTCCTTAAGGTGTGCATTTTATCTTATATCTTTAGGAGTGGTTGTAAAGCAAATTAGAAACAAATAGTTGAAATTATTTTCTTACCTTTCCCAACAGTACGAATTTTTTCATAGTTTTCAAAAATATTTGATTTATTGGATGATTTGGAAGACTGTAAACTTTGCTTAGTTTCTTCAAGCATATTTCTCTTATTCATACTAACTAACATATTTTATTATATAAAGCTCTCTGAAGAGAAAAGGACCCAAGTTTCATGACTAGCTAGCTGCTTTCTGATTATTAATCAATAATCAATTTACAGTGGCATGGAAACACAACGCCATACAATTTTTCAAAGTTATAGAGGTGTACAGAAATATCTTTCATTAAAATTTTATAGTCAACAGTTATTTCTATAATAACTGTTAAAACTTGTCTCTTCCCCAAAAAATACACACATACAAATTTAAAAAAATTTATATAGAGAAATAACAAAAAAAAAAAAAAAAAAAAAAAAAAAAATAATGTTTTGTTAACAGTAAAATTTTAAACATGAAAGTAATGTGTCGCAATCTCCACATTGGAACTTTAATTACTGTGACTATTCTTGTAGACAGTTGTTTGGCTACAGCAGGGCCTGGGGAGCTATGACCAAGCTGTGAGTCATTGTTAGAGCCCATTGTAACAACTTCACCTTCATGAGTGACAATTGCTGTATGATTTCGCCCAAAACTAACTTTCTTCACTCTCCACTTTTTAAGTGATCTTACTAAGGTTAATTCCTCTACAAAGCGCACTTCTTTCTGAAATAAAATTTAGCAACTAATAAATATTGTATTTGTTATGGTATTTAATCCCACATTAATTTTAAACAATAAATGCAAGGGAATAGAATAAAAAATCTGTCTCAGTCAGGGCTCGAACCTAGATCTCCTGCTATCCAGCTCGGATCCAGCTTGTTAGCCCATTACAACACCAAGGCGAGCCAGATATCTTACTAAATTCCCAGCACTCCTAATGGGAGTCTAAACCTCCGCAAAAGATGAATATATCGTCTTATGCTCGAAGGAGCTGTCATTGTCAAGCTATTTATTAGACTCTCATTATTTGTTTTTATTTATTTTTGTAAATATTGTATTTGCTGTGGTATTTAATCTTACATTAATTTTTAATATAAATGCAAAGGAATAGAATAAAAAATCTAACTGTGTTCGAACCTGGATCTCCTCCTATCAGGGCTGGAGTGTTAGCCGATTACACCACTGAGACTAGCCCTGGCTGATACAGTTAGATTTTTTATTCTACTCCCCTGCATTTATTGTTTAGCAACTAATGCATCAATAAAAATATAATTTTTTTATTATGTGCATAAAACTGCAGGTTTGTATATAATACTAAAGAGCAGAAATAGAAAACAATTTTCCTCAAAATATAAAAAATGACTAGATCATATATGCTATAAACTGATATTGATACACATGCATTGATCCCATAGTGATTTAACAGTCTTTTACAAATATAATTTTAATAAGAAAAAATATTAATAAAAATTACATCTCCTTTATCAAAGACACAAGTGGTTTTCATTTCTTTGGGGATTTTGAGGAAAAACAGACCTCACATTGTTTACGCACAGTTTAGCTAAATATGCTAAAGTTGTAGGTCACAATAATTGAACAGTGGGCATCTTACATTTTTTCAAAGTTCAGATGGAGTGGGTAGATTGATCTTTATCAATTACCAGGTAATATTGACAGAATGAAAGATTTTACATTTTTTTGTACTTACATTATAAGCCCAGAATTTATAATTCAACCCAAGTCTATTAAAATCATTACTCCCATAGACAAGCAACTCTTCTTTGGTAGTTATCACACCTGTTACATTTGGACCACAATACAGTGAGGAAGCCTCATAACCTTGAGGCATTTCTAATATTTTGGGTGTACACCTAAAATAAGCATTTCTATATAAAAATTAGTCAAGTTATTAAGATTAGTCACTAATTGGGCATTTATCATTGATAGCATTAATCTTGAAATTTTGGTGATGTCTACCAGCATGCCAATTATTTGTAGCAAATAAGAAAATTGGGCATGAAAAGTAAATAATAGAACTGTTTTGATCTCTTCAATAATTTATATAATATGGTTTTGGTTGCAGAAGTCCTGTTCTGAAGCATAAGAATGTTATAACCAAATTCCTAAAAGTAAGATCTGACTTTAGCTTGGATTTTTCAGCAGCACGTAATCATGGAATTGAGTTTACTTATTGATGCTCTGTGTGTCTAATATTTTAGAATCATGGAATTTGGAATGTTAAAATATACCCTGTGTTAGAAAATATTCAATGTTTTGTTTCTTTTATTTATTATTCTTTGGATGCATTAAGTTTAGTGAGCATTTACAGTTTATAATTTACTGTGTGATAAAGCTAAATAAACTTTTTTTCTAATGGAGAGTTTTTTTACTGTAGATATTATTATTAGGTGATGTAAGTTGGGGTTCGGTCAAGGTAGAACCAAATAAAAAAAAATACATATTTAAAAAAAGTGTATTTTTTATAAAGATTATCTGCCAACGTTTCGGCTTACATTGTAAGCCATCTTCAGGGCTGTAGAAATACAATGTCATGAGAATACAATAATAATTGACAATATCATAATATAGAATCACCATAATGTAATGTGATATCAAAAGTATGAATGTAGAAAGCTATGTAAGAGAACTTAAAAACATGCAGACAACAACTAAAACAAATAATTGAATAAATTAAAACAGTAATTGACCACACCTGCCTATCATGAAGACGAGAGAGGACGTCCTATCCCTAAGTTCACATTTCCATGACTAAGACGAAATATAATTTTTCAGATACACACCGTGGGAGGTAGAAGAGTGGGGGAAAGGTAAGAGGCGGAAGGTACAAAGGGAAAGCGGCCTGTTTGAAAAGAGGCAATAAAAAGGACACAGTAATAAAAAGGAAGGGTATTATTGGGAATAAGTAACTTTGGAACTAGGAAAAATGTTTGACAGATTTATTGAGAAGGAGGACTAATGGTTTTTAAAATGTTGAAAATGTTTGAATAAGTTGTAGAAATCTTAATATTTTCAGAAAGTTTTGGAATAAAGGAAGAGAATGGAAAATGAGGTCGTTATTTTGGGGGAAGGAGATAGTTGAAGAAGTGGAAATAAAAAATTATTTTACAAGTTTTTTAATGGTGTGAGTAGGAAAACCATTGGACAGGAGGATGTCAGTAGCACGTTTAATATTTTTGCTGTGGAATATCTTGTCAGAGAGTGTGAGTGAAATGTAGATGAGGTTTTTGGCCACATTAACGACCTGAGTACGTGTGCTTGGTGTACTAGTCAGTGGAGATAGAGCCGTTGGTATTATGTATAATAAGGGTGTCAAGGAAGGGGAGGTGATAATCAGATTCCATTTCAATGGTAAATTTTAGACGAGGGTGGTATGAGTTAAATGCAGTAACATTTTTCCCAGTTCCAAAGTTACTTATTCCCAATAATACCCTTCCTTTTTTTCCTTTGTTCTTTTTATTGCCCCCTTTTGAAACAGGCCGATCTCCCTTTGTACCTTCCCCCACCCTTCCACTACCCACAGTGTCTGTCTGAAAAATTATATTTTCTTTTCAGTCATGAAAATGTGAACTTAGGGACAGGACGTCCTTTCTCGTCTTCATGATAGGCAGGTGTGGTCAATTACTGTTTTAATTTATTCAATTATTTTTTAATAGGTTGTTGTCTGCATGTTTTTAAATTCTCTTACTTAGCTTTCTGTAAGAGAATACATACTTTTGATATCACATTACATTATGGTAATTCTACATTATAATATTGTCAATTATTGTATTCTCATGAAATTGTATTTCTAAAGCCCTGAAGATGGCTTACAATGTAAGCCGAAACGGCAGATAATCTTTTAAAAAAATAAACTTTTTTTAAAATTTGTATTTTTTTTAATCTACCTTGACCGAACCCCAACTAAAATCATCTAATAAACTTTTTTTCTTTTTGAAGGGTTTCTTACAAAAGTAACAAAAAGCACCAACAGAAAAATTTCCTATTCTATTAATAAGGGATTTTCAGTGTATTATAAATGGATTAAGGGTTGCTTGCTGTTATGATAATATTTAAAAAATTTTTCTTCAGTTAGGTGTTCAATAGCTGAAATTTGATAATTATTTATTTGCTGATGATTTAGTTTGATAGTTATATATGTTCTGAGAATTTGTAATAAACTTATTATGACCCTCAATAATGTGCCTTTTTACCACGACAGCCGCAAATTTATATGAAAACTCAGTTTCATTGAGTTTATCCATGATCAATAAATTATATATAATTACTGTCACTGAAAGTTTTTTTTTTTTTTCTTGTGCCTGTCATAAGTTGCCTAAGAGTCACCATAGAATTTTAGGTGTATCTTGATTTTACATGTGAATAAGGTATTCATTTTTTATAAATGATTTATATCCTCACAAATATTTGAACATCTTCATGAATGAAATGAAAACATTCATGAATGAAATTCATTCTATGAACCAAAAGTTAATTATTAGTATTTTAAAATGAGTCCGGGAGCCTGATGCTGTAAATATATTGTCTGCAAGAAATGTAAGTAATTTTAGTTCAGGCCAAAATTTGGGATATGTTTTTTTGACACAAAAAACATTACCCAAATAATTATTGGAAAATATTATGTTTAATTTTAATAAAAAAAACAAAACAGGTAAGCATTAAAATATACATTAAAAATAAATTTAAATGATACATAAAAGAAGTTAATTTTGCTTTGATGATTTTTACTTAGCTATAAACTTTAGTTATTTTAATCATTAAAAAAATTGATAAAAATACTTGCCCTATTGCTAAGCTGAATACATTTATAATTCAAAATAATATCCAAAAAGTGAAATAAAAATAAGAAAGTGGACATTGTCTACCCCAGAGGTAATGTCATCACTCGTCTCCTAGCACCTGATGAAGGTTATATTATTATTAGATGTTTGTTTTTTTTGTTGGGGTTCGGTCAAGGTAGGTCCAAAAAAATAAAAATTTTAAAAATATGTGTTTTTTAAATCATCTGCCGTTTCGGCTTGCATTGTAAGCCATCTTCAGGGCTATCATGAAGGCGAGAGTGGACCTCTTGTCCCTAAGATCACAATTTCATGACTCTTCCATGACATGAAGATGGCTTACAATGTAAGCCGAAACGTTGGCAGATAATTTAAAAATTCACATTTTTTTGGATCTACTTTGACCCCGAACCCCTACAAAAAATACATCTCAAATTATTATCTACGGTCAAAAAAACTCTCCTTTTGGTTATATTAATATGTATCAAAGTTAAGTGGTATAGTCTCTAAAGAGACTCTAAATCTAAATTTCATTGTCAGTTATTAATTTTCAAAAATTCATTTAATTAAGTTTAAACCTAATTTACTTACACACTCTCTCCTGTTGCCAGTGTTCCACAAATATATATAATTCCTTCCCTTGTTATGCATGCCATATGGTTTTCCCCACAGCTAATACCAACTGCATCAATGTTTAAAAGTTTTTCTTGAACAAATTTTTTATAATTATCAATTTTTTATAAACATAAGGTGAAATGTTCTTTACAGTTATGAAGGAAGTGAAGTAATTATACCTATTAGTTTAGGAATGTTGACATCATTCCAGTTTCCATGTCCCAATGAACCAGAAGTGCCATCCCCACAAGTGAAGAGCATTCCTGTATCAGTTCCAAAAATACTAAATCCATTTCCTGCCCCAATCCTTAAAATGTAAGAAAAATATATATTTTTTAAAATATTTATTTTTAGGGATAATCTTATTGTTACTGAGATTCAATATTTTAATTACTTTGTGATTTATATTTTTATTTTATGACGACTATAATTTTGAGTATGTTACTTTTTACCATTCAATTAGTTTTATAAAAGTAAATTTCAAGAGAAAAATTTAATTTTTCAATTTATTCCAGCTTACACTTCTAACAAATATTACTAATTAAAAGATATTTTGAATTTTTTTTTATCTATAACCTTTATTTACATATTACATTCTGTTAAATAAAAAAAAAAACATTTTGTAATTTGATTACAATAAAATTAAAAATGACATTCATTGTCAATCGCATGAAGAGAGAAGGTGACCAATGACACCACTCTCAAATTATTTACAGGCTATGTCCCCAGGAGGTCGCGGTGCCATCTTTGTTTGAGCCGACGGGTTGGGTTGTATGGGTTGGAGTTGGAAAACAAGGTCTGTGCTAGTGAATTAGGATAGAATGGAAGTTTACTGTGGAAAAGGCTGAAGTGGGAAGAAATTAGATCCTGAATAAAAGGAATATTAAAATTGTGGTGAAGAGAGGAATTAGATACGTAATAGGGAGCATTTGCGATTATTCGGAGGGTTTTGGATTGAAAGGACTGGATTCGTTGGATGTTGGAAGGCTTGGCGGCACGCCAGATTTCTACTCCGTAAGTCCAGATTGGTCGTAATAAGGTTTTGTAGAGCGTCTGTTTGTTTTCAATCGTAAGATTGGAGTTCTTATTCATGAGTCTGTATAGCAGTCCATATCGTCGATTGAGTTCTTGTCTTTTAATTTTAGTGTGTTCGCCCCATGTAAGTCAGGAGTCAAGATGGAACCCAAGGTAACGTCAGAATTTGAAAGTGGTAAAGGAATATTGTTAAATTTTACAATTTCAGGGAAGTATTTTTTTCCGCACTTGGAAATTAATTTGAATGAATTTTGCTTCATTGATTTTTATTCTCCATTTGCCACACCATTGTTTGATTTTTTTGAGGTGATCTTGAAGGTTTTTAGAAGCAGTTTTAGGATCGGGATGGGTGGATAGGATAGCTTTGTCGTCCTCAAATTGAGCCGAGATGTCAGCAGTGTACAGGATGAATAGGTAGGTCAAAACACACTACCTTGAGGAACTCCCCCTTACACTTTGTAGAAATCGGAGTAATCTAATCCTTGCCGAACCCTAAAGAAATGGTAAGGATTAGATTTAGTAAGACTTAATAATAAGGTAAGTGTTATTAGGAAGTATGGATTTCAGTTTAAACAGGAGACCACTGAGCCAGAATCTATCAAATGCTTGGGAAACATCCAAAAAAGCTCCTGGGCAGTACTCTTGCTGGGCTCAAGGGAAGAGGAAATTTAGTCTACGATGCGAAACACCTGCTGGACAGTAGAATGCTTACGTTGGAAACCAAGCTGATGATTTGGGCGGATATTGTAGGGTTCAATGGAAGGCATCATTCATTTTAATAGAATTTTTTTTGAATACCTTAGAATGTGAAGGAAGGAGACTTATAGGACGGTAGGATGAAGGATTTTGTGGTGATTTTCCAGGTTTGGGAAATAATATTATGTCGGAATATTTCCAGAGGAGTGGGAAGTGTGTAGTTAGGGAGATGTTAAAGTATTAAAAAGTTCTTACTTGTTTATTGATTTGCTTACTAAGCTGTCCAAAAGGCGTGGCTCATCCTGCCAATCTGGTGGCCCTTCATGACCTAATTGACCTCTCTTACCTTCACCCCAAGTGTAAACCAGCATATCTGAAAAAAAAAATAGTCTCCTCTGAAAATGGATGATTTTTTAAAAATAATGATATTTGAATTTTAAACGAGTAGAAAGAAGTAATGAATCAAAGAGAAGAAGTAGTTCAAACTGCTAAATGGGTATAAATCAAAGAAAAACATAATGTAGAGAAATTATGAAAACAAGAAGAAAACAATTTTTTTTTTACAATATTCACTTAATTTGAATTCATGAGAGTGACATATAATATCTAACATTCTGCCTTAAAACCAGATCAAAAATGAGAATTCAATTTATTTTTTTTTTTAATTTAAAATAATGATTGTCTTATTTCTTCTACTGATCATTTACTAAGTATAATTTCAAAAGAAAAGGGTTGGGAATTTTGAGCAAAAATGAAAAAAAAAAAATATTTTTTTTTTTTAAATCTATTGAATTTGTAAATTATTAATTTTTCATTTCATGCAAAATATGACATAGTATCAAGATATGATTTCATATGTCATAGGTATTATGACATTGTGTCATATTATTATAATATGTATTATAGGTATTAACTTAACAATTAGAAAGTTTATGAATGAGAGGAAATTTAAAGGTGTAGGAAATGAACTCTTTGTGGAAGATAAATGCCAATATACAATATGGCTTTACCATGAGCCATTTACTCTATGAGTAAATAGAGCTGCCATTAAAAGGTATTTTTATTGTCATATGCACTATACTGACTCCAAATAAATATATGACCCAAAATTAGGTCATATATTAAAGTTAATATTTTTATAAAGAATAATTTTCATTAAGAATATAAATCTAAATTCTTTACTTAAAGAACAAGAATAATGTAAGTGGAGAATTGGGCAAATAGAAAATAATTGATTAAAGGAATAAATTTTCTCTCACACAACTTTAATGAATTAATTTCCAGATGGCTCCATCTTTAGAAAAGCCAACTAATGACAGTGATTTTAGTAAAAGGTCACTTTTACTATAAGATTTTAGTAAAAGTGACCTCTTACTAAAATCTTTTTTTTCTTTAAATTCATAACTTTTTACCATACTTAAGTTGAAGTATTGTTTTACCTCAAGTGAAGGGGTTATGTTTTGGTACTTCTAAATATTATTAGTAAAGTCGTTAAATATTTTTAGATAGAAATTTAAAATTTATTAACAAAGATTGTTAAAGAACTATTTGGATCCATCTAAGATTTCTCTCAATTCCAAAAAAATAATTATTTTCACAACCAAGTTAAATGAACTGTTTCTATAATTTTTACCTGAAGTTAGTGCAATATTATGAGTATTTCCAACAGCTATACTTAATATCTTGGACTTGGAAGGAAGAGATTGGGGGATGAATTGAAAAGAAGATCCATGACCACTAAGTTGATAGAGTACGGAACTGAAATAAAATATTTCCCCTGTTCACTTGTGAAGAATTATACTAATTTACATTAAAAACATTTTATTCTGGGCTTACCGCATTTTCTTCGACCTGTTAAAAAAAAAAAAAATTAATGAATGAATAAAAAAAAGCTATGAAATGGAACACAAATTGCAATCAGTAAAATAAATTTATTTTTTAACTACTTATAATTTTGATGTTTGTTGGAAGGTTTCTGTTGCTTCAATTTTTCATGTAGCTTAGAAACTCTTGAAGAAATAACTGAGGCAGGGGGTCTTAAATTTGGATCTTTCTGAAGGAGGTCACTTACGAGAAGTTTAAGTCCAGAAGAATATATTGATGGCAGAGGTTCATAAACACCCTAAATTAAATTTATTAGTAAACAAAATTTATTAAACTCAGATAGTCTGAAGTTAAAATTAAGAAATGAGACTGAATTTACTTCTATAATAACAATTATGGATGGGAGATTAATACTAGAGCAGAATTACTTTTGTGGTTATCAATATTAAATACTAAGTTTTATTCTTACTCATATCACACAGCAAATAGAGCTACCACCACCCATAATAGGAGGATTCACAAAATTTAAAAAGTTCTTCAGTATTATAATGAATAACCTAAATTTAAATGGTTACTTACCATTGCATGATAGTTTATTTTATGTTTGATCTCTACACCATTTTAATAAGAAGTTTATTATTCCAGCAATTTATTTAAATAATAATAAATTTAATACTATGTAATAATTAAATATTTGATAAATTTATTAGTAATATTTAATAAGAATACTATAAGTAAAATAAAAAGAAGTACATAATAAGTTGTACATTGAACTATAACTCTATGTAGGGTTGGAAATAAGTATTTATAAAAAAAGATTTAATTTTTAAAATTCAGAATCTAGGAACAAAATATATTTAACCAATTATGAAATCACATTAATTTATAATGACAATGATATAAGCCTCCTTATTTCTATAGGCAAGTAACTGAGACCCTAACCAAAAAATGAAAGAATTTCATTATAATTGAAGATGATTATATAATTGATGAGATGTATGTAGGTGATAAATTCTGAATTATTGAAAATAAAAGCAAAAATACTTTTCTCCGACATTATAAATGATACATATGTTAAGAAGTTACCTTCATTATTTTATTCACTAAGGCTGGAAGATTTGATCCCTGGAATGTTTTTTCTCTGCAAGCTAGTTCATATAATATGCAACCTAGTGCCCAAATATCAGACTTTTCATCATACTCTTTTCCTTCACACTAAAAATACCAAATGCTTAATTTCTTCTGTGTTAAAATATATTTTGAATTTTTAAAAAATATTTTATAACTACTAGATTTTTTTTTGTTTGCTTTGTTCATTTATAACTAGTTCTAGATAGTTTAAGAAATGATATCTTAAGCCTTATGTAAAATGTGATTATTAATTCTTGATGGAAGTCGAGAGGTCAAGCATTTTTGACCTTTCACCTTCCATCAAGAAGTACAAAACAGAAGCTAATATTTAGAATAATTATAATTGTTAGTTTATTTTTAGAGATTAAGTGAGAAAATGTAATTTACCATTTCTGGGCTGATGTAATAAGGAGTTCCTAGGACTGTATTAGCGGCTGATTTTGTGTTCATAACTTTGGATATTCCAAAATCCCCTACTTTTACGACTTGTTCATTAGTTAAAAAAATATTCACTGTTTTGAGGTCTCTGGAAAAAAAAAATGTTTTATTTATTTATTTTTTCAAATGTTTTACCACCTATGCAATCAATTAAGCCCATGGGGGGCTACCTATAGATAACCACCCGACATGGCACTGACTAGGTTTTTATTTCTTAATACAAATTTGTTCAGTGCAAAACACAAAAACTGCAGTGGCAGGCTTGAAAGTCTCAAATGGGCTTTCATTTTATCTGTCTTCACCAAAGCCATCACCCCCCCCCCCCTAAAAATAAAAAAGCACATGTTAATGCTTAGTCTAGGCTTGCAGCTAAGCCTTTTTAAAGGTAATGCAATTAACAGATTACAAAAACAAAATAATTTATTAATACTAATTTAAAATCATATTTAAACTGTTGATAATTTTATTATTCATTTTAAATCATTGGAAAACCCTTCAAATATTTTATTAGGCTTATGATTTTCAAAATTTCAGAGAATTTGAAATGTACTACAATAAAATGGTGGTAGCTTTGTTTCAATATTTTCAATTTTTTTCAATATACAAAACAAACTAAATGAAAATTTCAATAAACTGCTACAATTATTTAATTATTTATTTTTAATATTCTCATAGACAGAAATTTTGCCTCTTGAGGACTGAATAGTTTAGAAATGTTACAGTGGAAAAATGTAATGCTTTTATTTTTCTACTAATCTACAAGCATACAAAGAAAAAATGAACACCAGCGCCACAAAATAGGCCTAGGAGAAAAACATACGATAAGGATGTATCTATTTGTGGCTCACAAAAGGTGTGTGAACAGCACTCCGTTCTGGCCGCCTGACTTTGAAGAATGGAATACCCAAGTAGGGTTGGGTGTTCCCAGGAGCACACCAGAAATCCTCTGGCCATTACATGGAAGTAAATAAATTTAAAAAAATAACTGCTCTATGAATATTGGAGCTAGGACCCTATCTTCAGGAGTCTAGTGCCTTAACTAATGGATTAGCTAACTCAGTATGCTCCTTACAACCATACACAAATTATTAAATTGAAATTAGGCTGAGCTAGCATTTTTATATTTAAATTGAAGATAAGAGTGCTAGCCCAGTCCAATAACTTCTGAAAAGGAATAAGCTAACTTTTACACCAGATTTTTGTACTAAGGGTTAAACAAACCTGTGCAAAATATTGTGTTCATGCATATACTGAATGGCTGCAACGATTTGTTCAAAAATTGAAATAATTTCTAATTCAGGAAGAGGGCCGCTGTTATTAGCAATGTATTGTGCAAGTGTTCCACCATCTGCAAACTCCATTTCAATAACAAGCAATCCATCACTTTCAAAACTTCCTAAGTAACTAAAAAAATAGTGTGTGATTATTAATTACTTTTCAGAAACAAATAAATAGTTGACAAATATGTAAGTTTTGCTAACAATTTCAATTCTTACCTTATAATATTTGGGTGATGCAAAACAGAGAGCACTTCAACTTCATTCAGTGCCATTTGTCGCTCTGAAGAACTTAGCTCAGATATATTTACCTCCTTCAAGACAACTTCCCTGTTATCTGAAAGTCTCTTGTACAATATAGCTGTGCCAAAGGCTCCTGGAAAATAACATTTTTTTTCTTAAAAGAAATGAGAAGTTTTTTCTGAGCAGTTTTTTTTAAATTTCACTTATGTATTCATACAAAACAAATCATTTTCCTTAAGGTGTGCATTTTATCTTATATCTTTAGGAGTGGTTGTAAAGCAAATTAGAAACAAATAGTTGAAATTATTTTCTTACCTTTCCCAACAGTACGAATTTTTTCATAGTTTTCAAAAATATTTGATTTATTGGATGATTTGGAAGACTGTAAACTTTGCTTAGTTTCTTCAAGCATATTTCTCTTATTCATACTAACTAACATATTTTATTATATAAAGCTCTCTGAAGAGAAAAGGACCCAAGTTTCATGACTAGCTAGCTGCTTTCTGATTATTAATCAATAATCAATTTACAGTGGCATGGAAACACAACGCCATACAATTTTTCAAAGTTATAGAGGTGTACAGAAATATCTTTCATTAAAATTTTATAGTCAACAGTTATTTCTATAATAACTGTTAAAACTTGTCTCTTCCCCAAAAAATACACACATACAAATTTAAAAAAATTTATATAGAGAAATAACAAAAAAAAAAAAAAAAAATACAAAATTATATGAATCTTATACCTATTTAAGTGTATTAAAAATACATTGATAACTTTTTTTTTTTAATGGCACATAAAATAGGCTTTAATATTTACCAATTGGGTCACACCTCACAGCATAAAATCAAAATAGATCATTAGTCCTAAATTTATTAGCCTATTCATTTTTATATGTAAGTAGAATTTTAAAAATATTAAATTTTAGAATGAATAAAAAATAATTGGAAAATTTTGAGTATGGAAAAACAACCTTTATCTGAATATGAATAATAATTGTATGTATTGTAATATTTATTTAAATCTAAAAAAGTATTTTATCCCAGATAAAAATATTGCCTTCTAGTTTTTATTTTTCTTTCCTACATGCCTAGTCTTAATTTAAAGACCAGGGGTCTTAAATAAGTAAAGAATTATGATTCTTTGAACATAATTGTTTTTCTTTGCTTTATAATCATTTAGAAAAATAAAAATATGACAAAATTTACATTGGAGAATAATAAGTATTTAAGTTAAAAATATTCTTTTTACAGTTTTTGTGGTCACCAGGAGTTATTAATTATTAATATTGGGCCTCGTGTCATTAGAATTTTGGGAGAATGAATCAGTTGGAGAACTCTGCAGGATGCTGCCCAAGTACCAGGGCTCTCACCCTCCAGATTAATCTATTCATTAAATAATAATGGTTAAGATTAATATGGCCTTTATGTAGACATGTCAAAGCAACTTCCTATCTTCACTTAAAGTTGATTGAACTTTTCCAATCTTTAATAAAATTTTATAAATTCCTTAATTTATGTTTTCTAATTTTCTTCCATTATGCAGCCACTTTTGTTTGATAAAGGATTTATATTCAGATATTAGATTTTGATATGATATGCTACTACATTTAATTGTCTAAAATAGCTTCTTCAGCTAATAAGATCAATTTAATATTTTCCTCTCTAAGAATGCCAAGGTAATCAGTAAAAGACAACTTTAAAGGTACATCAATATTTTTTCCTACACCAAACAATACTAAATCTTTAGCAAATGAAAGGTCTTTACATGGTTATGGGATACTTTATAATACACTTATTGATGCTCAGAAAATGTCAGCACTTACCCACCTTTATACACTCTATTTTCTTGTTTAAACTTAGAAGACAATTTATCTACACATCTGATATGGAATTTTCTGTCACTGAGTAGGATTTTCATGGAATTTAATATATTTCAATTCAAACTTCTTAATTTAAAACTATTTTGGTAATAAGTTCTCCAAGTTCAGTCAAACTCTGACACAGTATCAATAAATACTTCCAAACCTCATTGAATGAATGTTGAAAGCATTACAAAATACAGACTTCAGAAAGACTAAATTATATATTTTACTTCTGTTTCTTCTAAAATCATTTTGGTTTGCAGTCTTTGGACTATTCTATTAACAAATAAAATGAAAAAGTTTAACCATAGATTGAATGCATAGCTCCAAGTTTTATTTTTTGTTTTTAAAACATATCACTCCTTGCAGCCTTTATTATTCAACAGTAAATTTCACATTCAATTCCCACATTAATGGTAAGTCAACTTTGTTCTGAAGGATCTTCTTCAGGCTTAGGTATACTTTTTTTAAAATAATTAATAGGTAGTCTTATGGTTATATAATTAATATAATTATTATATAAAGAGATTTTACCTTAATCCAAAAAGGGAAATTAAAATAAGGACAGTTAAACAACTTAAAAAACAATACTTTATTGTTAAACATTTAGTGTTGTTGCACTTATTTTTCAAAGCCAAGAACAATTAGTTAAAAATTTAAAATTACAACAACTGACAATATAGCACCTATAAGCAGGTATGGTCCCAAATTTGGAAATACAGCAACTAAAAGTGGCCATACAATAGGCTAAAGGAATACTATGTAGTTTTTCTCCAAAAACAAATGGAATAGTCTTTTTACAGAATATTGTTCTTAGTTGGAACCAAGCTTTAGAAAAACAAAAATATATATTTAGCAAAATGTAAATATTTAACTATATCTTAATCTAAATAATTAGCAACTATACTATATCAAACACATTTTTGTTTACTGCCAACATCAAATATATTACACTGCTCTAGCTCTTTTTTTTTTTTTTTTTTTTTTTCACTAATACTAACAATTGAAATACACTTGCTAACAGCAACAATTATTGCTATAGTTTCTCCCCCCTTTCCCAACTTGGGAGTTCCAGACAATAAAAACATTTTTTCATTTATTTTGTAAGGATATGAAAAATCTAGTATTGTCCTTTTTTTCAAAGCTCATTTAACCTTTAACATAACTATTAGCTGTAATTAGTTCATTTATTTTTATGAATGGAGGCTAAAATTTTTAATCTTTAGTTTCAAAATAATTTAGTCAGTGCATAAGTAAAAAATTCCTGCCCCCCTCACAAAAAAAAATTTCCTGAAGGAAAAAATAGCTGAGGCCTTGAAAATGAATTAAAAACAAAATCACCACCTATGTTAAAAAAAGTGAAGCTTCAAAATAGTTACAGAAAAATTAAACCTGGGAGACGGGGCACTGGGTGGCCTTTAAATTAAATAAAACTTAAATAAAAGCAATGTGAATATTAAGATTTAATTTTTAGACCTATAATTGCAACTATTATAACTATTGCAACACTTTAGATTTATTTATTTCATGCATTTAGTTAATGAAATCCATTGTAACGTAATATTTAAAAATATGTAAATTTTTGTTCTCATAATTTTTATTTATTTCCAATATAATCCTAATAGGCAGTTTTGTGTATAAGTATTAAAGGCCTTAATGACTATTTTTACACTCTCATTTTATTTAAGAACTATATTGCACTTATTTTTTTATCACTTTCCAAAAATTATTAGTTTATTTAAATATTTCATTTAGACTGAAGAGATTAAACCTCCATTTATTTCATTTTTATGGAGGATATTGGTGTTGGGATATCTATATTCCAGCAAATAACCACTTTCTTTGTCTTCCCACAAATTATATTTTTCACATATAGCTTTGCGATCAGCTTATGGAGGATATTGGTGTTGGGATATCTATATTCCAGCAAATAACCACTTTCTTTGTCTTCCCACAAATTATATTTTTCACATATAGCTTTGCGATCAGCTTAATGATAACATGAATTCCACTAATCACAGTAGGAGACCATAAGTATAGCTACTCTACAAGGAAACAAAATATTATAACTTACAGAAGTTTAAGGAAGCTGATCAAGATCTATCTTCTCACTTAGGAGGTTATTATTTGCTTTGTTTTATATCAGAGTAAAGATATGTGAGTGTAATATATACACTATTGTAATATATACAATCTATTAAGATTGTATTTTAATAAATCACTATTTTTAGAAATATGAATCATATAAAAAATGAATTAATACACAAAGAAATGATCATATATTTGGTTTAATAAAGATATTATAAAGTACTACACATAAACTGACTACAAGTTTCATATTTCAAATATTATAATATTTGTTGATCCAGTCTTGACGATACCTGATAAAGATGAAAGGCTGTGAAAAATAAATTTTTGTGAGAAGACAATATAAAATTATAAAGCTGTTTGTTGTTCTATTCATTTCAATATTAAATTTTCCTATATTATCTGGTCCCCTATTCCTATCAAATGATCTTGAGAAAAAACAACACCAATTTTTGAAATATTAATTTAATGATCTTATATGATTTGATTACATATAATAAAATATTATCTCTCATAAACATAGATACTCTCTAACTGCACAGTGAAGTAATTTTATACATATGCATATACACATAGATCACAAAAAGTGATATAATTTTTTAATTGAGGCCAAAAGATAAAAAAAAATATTAAAAAATCTTGATGGAGTGGCCCTGCTAGCAGACAATTTGTGCCAATATAACAATGAGCTTACTGTTCAAAACTCATGCAATTAACACAAAAACAAATAAGAAAAACTGATTTATATTTTTGACCTATCCTTATATAAAAATTCAAATGAGAAGGTCAGCATTATAAATAATTTTTAGGAAGGTGTGTCCTAAATATTTTTTATATAGAGTATATTATATCTGAAAAATTAGAAAGTTCTCCAAAAGAAGTAATTGAATGGTCAATACAACATTTTATAAAGCATATGAAATAAAACATTTTCAAAAATAAATATTACATACTACACACCACATTAATAAGAGATTAAATGTTTCTGGTATCCTGTAAAATTGAAAACTAAAATTTTTTTATAATGCTGTACTCATTTGTTCCTTTAGGGATACAGAATTATGAATACATAATATACAGATTCTTAAGGATGATTCAAAATGAAAGATGGTTGAAATAAATGAGAAATGGTCACAAACCTCCACAGTTTTAGAATTATATCACCCACCTTTGATTGAAAACCTCCAACAGCCAGTAATTCAAAATGAACTTCACGTATTGTGAGCAATAACAAAGGAATACTTCAAAACTTGTCTCCTATTTATATAGATATATATTTTTTTAATTTTTGCATAAAACATTTTTTGGTATAAAAACATAAGTTTATTTGAAGAAACTGGAGTAGTAATATTAGAACAATTATGAATTTGTGGATATGGAAATTTCATAATAAAGAATAAAACATGAGTCTCGATTTATAATTTATGGCTTACCAAAAACAGACTACCAGTTTTAATTTACTTATAAGTCTTATTCAAATCAGTCATTAGATTTTGGTATATTAAAACTTTATAATTAAAAAAACAAAACAAACATTTTGGGGATTCTTTTAAATACTACTATCTTCAAATGATCGAAACCCTTATGAGAACCCAATTCAACTTTGGAATTAACAATGATAATAAGGTATGGAAAAAACTTTTCTTATTTATTAATATNTAATATATATTATAAATAATATATACAGAGCAAGAAAACTAAACAGACTATAATACCCTCATTGTTAAATACTCCACTACTGTGAGTTATTTAGAGGTTTAGTAGGTTAAAATTAAAGTCCCTTTAAAGTCTCCTTATTTATTTGTTATTTAAAAAGAGTTTTTTATTGGAGTTTTGAGGTTATTTCATACAGAATTTTTTTAATAACATATTAAATAATAATATCTAACCACCCTAATAAATTATCTAACCCCATTCTTTCTATCTCCATCAAAATTTTTATTTAACTAATCTTCAATCTGAAAGTATCGTAGGTTAAAAGTTTTCACACATTTATTACTTCTGAGATATGAAAGTGATCCATTCCCTACTTTAGTTGCAATACATGTAAATACTCAAATAACAAAGAATAAATACCTTCTCATGAAACTTTTACCACATTATTTCAATGTTTGACCTTTTTTTATTTATTTTATAAAGAGAATAATCGGAGGAACTTGAAGTTTTATTTTATTACATAAAATAAATCTAATAATAAAAAACATGACTAAAACTTTCAGTACTTTAACAAAAACATTGTGTCTTAAATATTAATCCAGCATAATTCAGTACTAATAAATAATCAATGAAATTTTATAGTTAATAAAGTGAACTTAAATAAATTGCTGCCACCGAAAAAAAATCACATTAATTCCATATTGTTCTCTTCATAAATAGGTTATATTAAGAGGGATATTTTTTTCTTTCCCTATTCAAGAAAATGTCTTGTTGGAATTAAATGATACATTTTAAGTTTTGTTGTCTTAGAATAAATGTGATGTCCAATAACGCTTTAAAATTTTGGTGTGATTTAAGCCATTTTTCTTTAAATAAAAAAATAATAAGATTACGTAATAATATAATAAACATAATGCTAATAGGGTTTCAATTTATTCCCTACATCTGATTGTCAGATTTTATTAATTAAAAAACAAGTAATTTAATACTACATGTACTTATATGGGGAGTTTTCTTTGGTTCAAATAAATATTATATCCAATAATTAGTTAGTTTTTAATAAATAATTCACTAACTTATCATTTAAAATAAATTTTAGTATATTTAATGCATTTTGATAAATTTAAATAATGGCTTATGTCAGTACGTCCACACTCAAAAGCACAACAGAAGAAGGAAAAGAGAGAAGGCTTATGTCACGACTAGGATGATATATATAGTCAGAAAATAGACTTAAAAGATAGAATGTGATGAGGAAATAATTCATAATAAGTCTCAATCACTGATGACTTTGAAATGTCTTATTTTTATTCCCCTCCCCTCTGTACCAAAAATGTCAGGGTTGGAGCTTTAAAAAATTCACTTTTTATGCTCTATCTTCTATCATCTGCTTTAACTCTCCCAGATATTTCCTGAATACAATAAGCTTCCTAGTTGTGTTTTTAAGATTAATTGTGTTAGCCAGTTTACTAAGCATTCTATGCATATTGCCAAACCATCTAAAGGTCCTGGAATCAGTAATGGAATATGTTAACTTTTACTGAAATGCAAACATGCCTCATCCTGTCGAACTTTATTTACTTTTTCTCAGAAATTTCCTTTTAGCTAACTGAATTTTTTTTTAAAGCTACTCATTATAGGCCAAGATTAAGCATCCTAAATGAGAATTAGAAGAAATATTTGTTTTCTAGTAGGCATTTAATCATCATTGGCACTTTTAGTAGGCAGGTCCACAGCTCTCTTACTACCTATGACAGTGTAAGCTATTCTTTTATTCAATATCCTTCTATACATTCATAAGTCACGAATTGGGATCCTAAGTAGTCCTGTGTACCTTTTTAATGAAGTGAGCATAGCGGTGGATTAGTTATGACTCTCTTTTGGATTTTAGTAAAAAATTTGTGCTTTTACAAGATTCAAGAACATATCTTTCCGGTTTACTTTCAACTTTATACTTTATACCTTTATACTTTACCCGGTTTGATTCAACTGTTCTTTTTCTGTAAAACAAAAATTAAAATGCAACATTACACTTAAGCCTCAGTTTGGATTTCAAGAAATCAGTAAGGAAATTGAAATATGCCTCTTATTCTTTATAACACTGATATAGGCTGAAATCAGGAAAAAAAATACTTGCTTGAGATTAAAAAAGTATTAATATTTTTATTACATTATATTACTAAGGGAACAAGAAAAAGTGCTAGAGAGTGATAAAAGAAAAACATATTTCTCAACTAAATACAAATTTTAGAATTATACTGCATTGTATTTTCCATCCCAATTTTTATACAACACAAGCGAGTTAGGTAGACTGGTAGGTTCAACAGTAACAAGTTCAGCCAGTAAGGCCTCTGACACGTATGTACCAACCATACTTACCAAAGTCAAAATAAGATAAAACTAAAATTAACCTTACTCATGGTTAAACAATAATAATGATGATAAATTTAGAGAAAATCTAATAAATATTAAATAATATATCAAAGCAATTATCACAATTGACTAGTCAGTTCCATAAATTATCTTAAAATACAATTAAAATGATCCTTATTGACTTGATAGCTTAGCTTTATGGACATAAATAAAAGGATCATGACAAATAGCTCTGCAGATTAAAAATACATAGCAAGTCTTGCTTTCATTTACATTTTTTATAAACCTTATTTACAAACCAACATACAATAACAAATCTCTGACATTTAATGCCATTAATTATGCAGTACAAAAGCAGAAATTATTGTATAACAAATTTTAACAGGTACATTTCCAAGGTTCTTTGAGTGAAGTATGTTCCAGTATTCGTGACTTCAAGTCCAGAGTAATATTTCCATTTTGGCCACTGTCGATATGTTCATTCTACAGAAAAAATATTTTATGAAATATTTAGTAACTACTGATAAAATTAATATACAGCTGAATTTCTAATTCTATTATATACTTAGTAATCTTATCAACAAAACCAAAATATATGTTTATAAGAACATTTTCTTGCAAGAAAGAAATATCAAAAAGAATTATAAAAAAATATAGCATTAACAAATATTCTGATACAGTATATCAGATAATGAGTGGTAATTATCTTCAACATTAATTATCCTTCACACACGCACACGCACTAACGTATGCATGCACGCATGCACACATATTGATATTATATTCTGAGGAAATGGTATTGAGTCTTTTGCTTCCCCTCACATTAATTATTTGATGTATCTAGGCACTTCATATGATAAAGAGCTAAATTGTATGTATCTAAGTAGTTATATATTTTGTAATAAAATTTAAATTATGTAAAAAAAAAATAATTGTAAGATAATTTGATTGACGAAAAGATGCCTTTGTCCTTTGAGACCATCATTATTTAACTGAAGAATTTAAACATCTTACTTTTAACTACTTTTACTATCCTCATTTATTACATTTAAAAATATTCACTAAGAGGAGCTTTTTGAAGAATGTAATAGAACATATAATGAATAATTCAGAAACTTGTCACTAAGGCAAAATTTAAGAACCATCTCTAGGAGGCAGGAGGCATGTGAACTAGGTTGTAGGTCAGTTAATAGCTGGTAAAGAAGGGAAAGACTCATTCCCTATATGGATCAAATTCAAATTTCTAGAACAACAATTACAGAGGAACACTTCCATACCTCAGCATGTACAATCTTGCCTGGTTGTGATTTACTAGTTGATTGGTGGACTTCAATATCCAGTGTCCTTAGATGACAGACAATATCACACGCCAAAGTGATTTCACCCAAGGATGAAGGATGACTATGAGGAGTAGGTGTAAATATTGCTGGGTCATAACTGGTAAACGTGTGAATACCATGATATATTGTTCTACTTGTCCAACAATTTAGGTCTATTTCTTGAGAATTGTTCTGAATTATTTCATAACGAATGACTAGATATAATGTCATGAATATTTTAAAATAAAATATGATTTTTTAATAATATTTGGCCGGAGCGCGGTATCCTCGTACATACCTCTACCGTCAACTACAACTCCAGCAAAAATTTAATAAAATTACTCGTCATGTGATCATAAACTATTCGATTTCATCGGTTATACATGAATAATCAATTAAATATATAATACAATAAATTCAATTAACACTATATACATTTGGCTTTATGCTATGACTTTTCAATATTTAGTGTTAGATGATAAATTAAATGGTTGGCTTATACATTTTGCTTTAGGCGAGTTATTATAACCTAATATTTTTTTTTTTGTGAAATGTCATGAAAATAATGACGGATGATTTTTAAATTGTGACGCTAAATAAACAAATTATAAATGAAAGTAAATATTAATATGTCTAATATTAAGAACCTATNAATTTAAATACTAAAATTCAAAACTTTTTTAAAATTTTTTTTTATTAATTGGGCAATTAATTGAAAGATGTTGTTATTGCCATACAGCCCACAACTCACCTGGCAGGTTGTACATAAAAATGAGGTTAATGTTTCTTTTATCAGTAAAATAATGTTAATTATAACATTAATTAACGTTAAAATTTACTTGGGATTAAATACCACAAAAAAAAAAGTATAAATGTTAATTATGATTCAACAAAATAATTTTTATTTATTTTCACTCAAGAGCATTGTTCCAAAAATACAGGCACCCCTCAGACCACAAAGATTTTAATCATCTTTCCAGACTCGTAAAACAAAAATTAGGTATTTTACGAAATGAGGCCTTTAATGCCTATCTGTCTACCCTCTCAGCAGGGGACAAACCCCTTTGGATTGCTACTCACAGAATCCTTAAGAACCATGGAGCTTCTACTCCCTTGCGTTGAGATGATGGTTCCTGGGCCTCTTCTGACAAAGACAAGGCCGAAATGTTTACCCAGCACCTCAAGTAAACATTTACTCCTCATTCAGATCCCTTAGACCTGTCCAATGCCACAGAGACTGGGGAGTTTCTGGACATACCATTACCTATGTCCTTGCCACTCAAGGCAGTAACACCTTCCGAGGTCAAGTACATAATCTCTCATTTGCCTAAGGGCAAATCACCCGGATATGATTTAATCACCGGCCAAATTCTCCGAAATCTTCCCAAAAAGACAATTGTATTCTTGACCTACATTTATAATTGCATATTCAGAACTACCCACTTCCCTCTCCTCTGGAAATATTCTGATATAATACTATTTCCCAAACCTGGAAAATCACCACACAAATCCTTAACCTATCGTCCTATAAGTCTCTTTCCTACACTTTCAAAGGTTTTCAAAAAAATACTGTTAAAACGAATGATGCCTTCCATAGAACCCTTCAATATCCTCCCAAATCATCAGTTCGGCTTCAGAAGTAAGCATTCTACTGTCCGGCAAGTGTTTCACGTCGTAGACTACATTTCCTCTTCCCTTGAGCGCAAGGATTACTGCCCAGGAGCTTTTTTGGATGTTTCCCAATCATTTGATAGAGTCTGGCACAGTGGTCTTCTGTTTAAACTGAAATCCATACTTACCAGTAACACTTACCTTATCCTTAAGTCTTACTTATCCAACCATTTCTTTAGGGTTCAGCAAAGATTAATTACTCCGATTTCTACCAAGCGGGAATTCTTCAAGGTAGTGTGCTTGGACCTATCCTATTTATCCTGTACACTGCTGACATCCCTACCTATCCAAGTACCCTCTTAGCTCTATTTGCAGATGACAAAGCTATCCTATCCTCCCATCCCGATCCTAAAACTGCATCTAAAAACCTACAAAATCACTTAGAAAAAATCAAACAATGGTGTGGCAAATAGAGAATAAAAATCAATGAAAAAAATGTGTTCAAGTTAATTTCCAACAGCGGAAGAAAGATTTCCCAGAAATTGTGAAATTTAACAATATTCCTTTACCACAATCAAATTCCATTTGTTACCTTGGGTTCCATCTTGACTCACGACTTACATGGGGAGAACACACTAAAATTAAAAGACAAGAAGTCGATCGGCGATATGAACTTTTATACAGACTCATGAATAAGAAATCCAATCTTACGACTGAAAACAAACTGATGCTCTATAAAACCTTATTATGACCAATCTGGACTTACGGAGTAGAAATCGGGGTGCCGCCAAGCCTTCCAACATCCAAAGAACCCAGCCCTTTCAATCCAAAACCCTGAGAATAATTGCAAATGCTCCCTATTACGTATCCAATTCATACCTTCACCACTATATTAATATTCCTTCTGTTCAAGGCCTCATTTCTCCCCGCTTCATCCTTTTCCACAGTAAACTGCCATACCATCCTAATTCACTAGTACAGATCATGTCTTCCAACTCCAACCCCTACAACCCTCTCCGTCGACTCAAATGAAGATGGCCCCGTGACCTCCTGGGGACATAGCCTGTAAATAATTTGAGAGTGGTGTCATTGGTCACCTTCTCTCTTCATGCGATTGACATTGAATGTCATTATTAATTTTATTGTAATCAAATTACAAAATTTTTTTTTTTTATTAACAGAATGTAATAAATAAATAAAGTCAGTGGTAAATATCATGGATCTTTTT
>KZ807108.1:64136-109253 GCA_000696205.2 Oncopeltus fasciatus
ATATATATATATAAATAAAAAAAGAAGTGCAAAAACAAACAAATTGGACCATCGTGTTTAAATTGTAACAAGTGGGCAATGAATGTGTTAACAATCACGTATATAAAGGACCTGAAATATCAAATTTAGTTTTCCCAATTTAAAAAGTGGGGGCTAATCCAACTCTCCTTCTTAAATGTCTTGCAAAACATAAATGTTAGAAAACTTCATTTTACACCTATTACTAAATTTTATTAAAGGAAAATCTCCTGAAACAGAACAATTCTTAAATCTTCACACATTACCCTGGGTATAGATAATCATAATTTATAGATCTGCCTGCAGTTAAGATTAAGTCTAAACAATAGTTATTCAGAGACAACTGAAGAGTTAAAACCAGGAAGAATAACTTTTTTTTTTTTAAATCAAAAAAACATAAAGTTAATATTTCAAAGTGTTTTTTATTTTCATATAAATTTTATCTTATATTGAATTTTAATATATTAGTTAGAAATTACACTCAATTATTTTGATTTATATGAAGTTTTTGTTAAAGGTTATAGTGAATGTGGAGGTATGAGTAATTCCAAAAGGCCCTAAGGTCATCAGAGAATTAAACTTTATTGATTGAATTTGTCCAATGTTTCACCCTTAGTCATGATCTAAGATAGATTGTTTTATACTATGGATCTAGGTTGCATAATTATAAATTAGTATAACTATTATTTGGTTATTTTTTATTTTTAATACCATTGGCATTAACCTTACCAATGACTCATCTTAACCTTCTAAGAATAACATGGCATAGGTTGATTAGAAAAATAATAGTTATTATTTTGCAATATGACTGTGCAACCAGTATAGATTGCCAACTAGGATCCCAAGTACACATGGACTTCTTGGAATCACCCAAATTTCCATACATGATCAATAGTCCTAAACTAAGATACAGCTTATTATTAGTTATTGTGAATAGTTTATTTTATTTTTTATATTTTTAATGTGTTACTCTCCTTTCAACCACTTAGGGTCAATGAGGGAGGGGCTCCCTATAGGTTGTCATTCCATTCTAAACATCCATGGCTCAGGAAAAGCTTTTATTTATCAATAAAAGCTTGCCCTGGGCAGGATTAGAACCCACAGGACCAGGAAAATAAGACCCGAATGGATCCCATGAGCTACTCTGGCACCATCAAATATTATATGATGCACAAAAAAATAATGATTTAAAAAAGAAAGTTTTTTTCATCTAGAGAAACCACTTCTTTAGTTCACCTCCTATAAAGTGATCTACTCTCCCGCCTTCAAATTATTTTTGTGGGAGGGGATCCAGGTGGTCTATCCACATGATTTTGAGAGGCAAAAACCACATTACAAAAAAAAAAAAAAAAAAAATACTGATTGAGCAGTGAAAGACAGTCATCTTGTTAATACAGGCAATTACAGACAGCCATCTTACTTGGATAATCGTACTGTCTTGTATAGTATTCTCAGTGAGAATCATAGTTTTCTGGGTTTTTTATTTATTTATTTATTTTTTAGTGGAAAAAGATAATTTTTGTACACATATATGTGCCCACACATATGAGTTTGAGCAGCTAATATGCTTATGATGGTTGCAATGATTTTCTTCAAATTGAAAGAATGAAACCAATAACCGAATCAATCACTAAGATAATTTTTTCTTTATATAAACAAAGGAGGACTGAAGGCAATGACCTTAAGTAGTAATTATTTATTTAAATGCAAAGACTTTTGTCTTTTTTTCTCTCTTTTTTTAGTGTCTTAGGATTGACTTTTTAAATGAATATAATTAACTAATGACCCCATAAAAAGTGAAACAGTGAAGAATTTAGGGGACTTACTTAATACATTTATGGAAGCAATCCCTTTATTTGTAATATATATATAAGCAGCTTTCAGGTTAATTTGTTTGTTTTATCTTAAATATTCAATGCTTTATTTGTGGCTTTATGAATAAACTGGTTAAATCCTGGAATGGAAATACTATTCCACTATAAAGAAAAAATTTGAAAAAGTAAAATATTACTTACGAAACCATCAATGCTAAAATGCCAACATCAAACTCCAAAGAAAACAAAATAATCAATTAAAATTACCAATTAATAGAAAATTCACATACAAACACACTAGTGAAGAAGGTAGGGAATACTTAATTCTCTAATCTGTTTTGTATAGACTTCCCATTAAAATGGTAGCTGTATTTAGAACCTAAACTTTCTCAGGTTAAAAAAAGAAAAAAAAAAGCTTAAGGCATAGTTTCAACTGTAAGAAGAATTAATGGATGATAATAAACTTTAATAATTAATAAAATATTTTAAGTCCTACCTCAGGAATTTGCTGATAAGTTCTTTGGTCTCGTATCAATCGAGCAAGTGTAAGAAATATTGTATCTATGTTGATATTCTGTTTACAAGATACTTCATAGAAAGGTATGTCATAATTTTCTGCTAGCTGAAAAGAAATTCATGATTGTAGAACTCTAAATGTAGTAGCAGTAGCACAATAATCTGATTAGTGATATAAATATTATGATTAAATTAAAACTAAATGAAAATTGCCTGAATCATTAGATTAATATCTGGTAGGAATATAAATTCTTGAGTCCCCTCCTATTCATTATTTACATTAATGAAATTTTAAAGATGTGCAAACGTAGGACAGCCTATACAACCATTGGAAATTGGAACATGAGGGCAATCCTTGCCCAAGTAATGGTATTCGCGGATGACATTGTCCTTATAGCTGAAACTAAGAAGAGCCTACAGCAAGCTGTAATTGAATGGGAAGTCGAGTTAGAAAGGAAAGGAATGACTATTAATGCCAGAAAAAGTAAAATAATGCACATTGGTCAGGAACAGGAATACGTGGAGGTGCGCTGCAAAGGTGAAATAATGGAACTGGTGGACGACTACACTGGTAGACCAGGAGATATCCAGTCGGATAAAGAAGGCAAACTCAATTTACTACCACCTCTGCAACACAGTTATAGGGAAGAGGGAGGTGGAGAAAAATGTAAAGCTGCATATCTTCAAAGCTGTTTACCTACCTACCCTCCTATAAGGAAGTGAAAGTTGGGTACCAATAGACAAGCACCTAAGCAGAGTTACTGCAGCAGAAATGAGGTACCTCCATAAAATATCGAGCCAAACCAGAAGAGATCGTGTCAGGAATGATAAGATTAGAGAACAGCTGGGGGTTGGTTAAAGAATAACCTTGAAAAGAGGCAACTTAGATGGTTTGGACATCTCTGTCGGATGAATGATGACCTGGACGCCAGAAAATACTTTGAGGCCAGACCAACAGGGAAACGTCCCAGAGGGAGACCCAGAACTCAATGGACCGACTACATCACAAGTGTACGAGAGATGAGAGGAAAAAATTGGAATGCCATGAGGGCGCTGGCTTGAGACCGGGAGGCTTGGTTTGCCTGGACTGAGGCATCTCCACGCTGAAAGGCACTAAGGAGGAAGAGAAAGAAGAAGAAGAAGGAATATAAATTCAGAGAGAAAAGAAATAAAATCACTGACCTCATTAAATTTGAAAGTAAGGCTTGCCAGACACTCTTTGTCAATATCATTAGCCCTGAAGATTGCTTGGATTGCAAACCAAAACATTGGCACTAAAGATTAAATTCTTGTGAATTTTTTTATGCAAATTTTTTTCTTAATTCCTTTCTGACCGAACCTCAACTATTGATGTACTTATAGAACATTATGTAAATTTTTCATTAGTTTCAATATGTTGTAATAATATGATAGAGTAAATGCAATAAATTTGAATATATTTATTTTATTATATGATTCGCCTCAGTAATAATCATGAGAAAACAAGATTGTTAGATGTCAAGTTTGTGGGTTTGATGCTCAAAATTTTTCTTAAATTGCTTCCTTAATATGAATTTTGTATAAAAAAATTATGAAATAAAAATGTTAAAAAACTATATTGCACACACATATTCTATTTCTACTTCTTTCAAACAGTAATGAAAACATTGACGGCTTTTCAAATTTTTCCTTCATATAAACCCACTCCCTCTTAATTTCAGCCTTGAATTCATAAATGGTTAATAAAAATAAGCTCAAACAGCAAATTTTCAGAAGGCAAAATTTATTATTTTTACTAATATATTTACTGAGTTGAAATTAAAATTTATCTAAATCTGAGATGCAATCAGGGTTAAATAAGGGGTCACAACCCACATCTTCGTAAATATAAACAAGACCATAAATGCATAATTAACAAAATACATAAAAGTTTACAATTTTAATTTTTAAATTAATCTGAAAGATATTATTAAATAAATAATTCAAGACACATAAAGGCATGTGCTGAAAAAGAAAATATATGCCTGTATCAACATATAAACAATTTTGAAATTTCTCACTAAATCTTTCTTTCACTCATGATCTAGCATATAATAGCACTTGGAGATTAAAAGAATAAATCCCAATTTTAAGATTTCAAGTGTAGTTTTGGATTTTATCCCAGTGTGAAAATTGAATAATTCCTGATCTTCAAGAAATTTAAAGATGGTGGACACAGAAAGATACTAATACAGAAAATAATAGAATACTTTGCTTTAATAACTGAAAGAATTTAATGACAAATAAAAAATGAGAGTTGAAATCATCAATCTGAAAATTAATCACACAAGATTAACTAAGAGTCATGCAAAATTATCTCCCAAACAAATCTGAAGTCAAAAATACCATCCTTTTGCTTTCAATTTAGAGTATATAAAACTAAAAAGCATACTTATAAATTGAGTATATGTCATGGTCATATTGCAATCTTATGCAAAGAATTTCTGGCTTTCTAGTAGGACAGTCAAAATCCTAAAGAACGTACTATTTTTTTATAAGCTCTCCCAATTTTGTTATTTAAACCCACATTTTGAGAATGAAATTAAAATATATAAATCACTTCAAAATTTATTAAAATGGATAACAGAAAATTATCAATTCACATAAGTAAACTAATAAATGCTGTTTTTTTATATTGATTTCATTTTCCTGATAAATTGATAAGATTCATTTTAGTTTTTTGACTAATTCTAAACTATATTTGATAAAGAAGTTCTGTAAATACCTTCAGTCCCATTTCTTCATGAACGACTCTCTGATTAATAGCATCACATTTGTTCCCAGCCAAGACTTTCACTACATCAGGGGAAGCATTCTGTAAATACAGCCCACATTTTTTCAAAAGAAATTTCCACTTATTTTTTTTACATAAAACATACTCACACAATAATAACATACTAAATTTAAGAATCGTTTTTTTCTTATCAAGTAGGATCTTCCCACTGCTATTTTATGATTAAATATTTATAAATAATAGTTTCTTGACTTCAATAAATTTTAAAATACAGTACATATGTAAAATAAGTTTTTTTTAAAAAAAAACTTTTTAAATAAACCACATTGATAATCATGAGATTCTTAAATCACATTAGTTAGTAGTGAGTGAGCAGAACAACTAAGGACTTCATAATTACATTTATAACTTTGTGTAATCAAATTATTAATAATCTAATTATTAGATAATCATAAGAAAACTCACTAAATGCAATTACAAAATAGAGGTTATTAAAGCCAGTTTTTTTCAGACAAGAGATTTTTTTAGAGAAAGGGGGAGGGGGTGAGAGTGCAATCAATCTAAGGTTTTAGCTTCAGCAGAAAATTTGATTGATTTATTTCTTATTTAAAATACTTTTGTGTAAACTGACAATATTTGTTGAAATACAGCTAATCTTATGGTTAAAAGAACATTCTCTATAATTTAGTTTTATTCATTATTATTGCATCGTAATTGTTTCAACTATAAACCAGCCATTAAAGGCAAACTTTGAAAGAAAGAAATAAAGAAAAAGAAATTTTATTCCAGGACAGGAACAAAGAGGTCACAGCTGACAGTATAGCTGCATCTGACCTAGTTGCAACAATAAAAATAAAAAGGACAAAGTAAAAACTTTATCGAATTTAAAAATAAAATTTAAATACTAAAATTCAAAACTTTTTTAAAATCTAGAGAAAATATAGGATATGAAGCCAGCCTCTTACAAAACCCCCAATAATCCCCACCCATGACAATATTTTGTATATTTTGAAAGATCTAAAATTTTTGCTCCTTTCACTTTTTGATCTATCTGCACCCATTATGCCTCAGTTAGAGACTTTTTTGTTACTTCAATTTTAGGCTATGAAACATATTTAAAAAAAAAAAAAAATTAAGAGTTTAATCCACAAGAAAATGTGTTGACTTGGTCTAGAACCGCCTCTGTTATGGAGGTTCCACATATAACAGTTGAGATTCTTGACCTGTTTAAAAAAAACAAAAAAAAACTAATAATTAAACATCCACTAATAATTTCACTAATAATTTAAACTTCCACCAACTAACAACAAAAAATAAGAAATGTTTTACAGTTATGCAGGAAAATCGAACAATTAGAAGAGGCAGTTTATATGTGAAATTATTTAATTTTGCTAATAAAATTAGTCATATTTTTTGCTTTTAAATATAAGGCAAAAATCACAGTATATCACTGAGCAAAATTGAACAAATAGGAATGAGGATAACCTGAAGTCTCAAGTGCGAGTACAAGTTTTTCAGATTTAGCGATCGTAATAAATGAGGAGAGGTCAAAAAGTTCTCGACCTTAATATGAATTAGGGGATTAGGATAAGATAAATTTTAGGATAAATTAGAAGATTTCCATTTTTCTAGCATCCAAGGGCATTTCTTAACTACAATGTACTCCCAAGGGTTAATTATGGTGTCAGCCTAAGGCCTCCCCAGTCTAAAATTCACACTAGAAATTGAGTCTGATTATCAACTTCCCTTTCTGTGCACATCTCTCATAAAGTGATGGACAAAAAACCTCCTTAAAGTGCAGATCTATCTCCCTGTGACTACTTTCTGTACCCCTATCACAAAAAGATTTGGAAGGCGATTTGAGACTTACTCAATGAGGCTATTGATGCTCATTTTGGTTCCAGATAAGTAAATTATTACTTGTGGGATTTAGAAAAACTAATAAAATGATGTAATGAATGTATTAGTAATAAGGGACATTATATTGAAAAATAATGTATGTTTTGATTTCGTCCTTTTAAAAAGATATATTTTAGTAGTTGCAGAGCAGAATTCAACAATTAAAAGCATGGGATTACCTGAAATGTTAAATGTGAAAGAAAAAAGCAATGTAGTGGGCGGGCATAATATTTAGTTGAGAGAAATGGAACTCAATGCAGATATGCTGATTTATTGAAAAAATAGTTTATAAGTTAAATAATACAATCAAACAATTAGGAATGGGATTTACTTTTCTGCAAATTTTAATTTTATGGCTTAGAAGCTGAAAATAGTTGATTTTCTTAATACAATAGGCCATGTTGCTTTTAAATTGAAATGTCTAAATTGACAAGCTGAATTGATTATAGAGCAATATAGGATGAATAGAAATGAGAGATAGCCTCATTTAACAACAATTTTTTTTATTATTTAGCAGAAGTAATATTCAACACCTGAATGTTCATTGATAAAAGAAGTATTTTAAGAGTTTCACAAAAAAATTGAACAATTATAAGTGGAGATGGCCTGTATCTTATATAATTTTTTGGCCTAGAAGCTGTAATTAGTTGTTTCATTTACGGAAGTCATATAAATATTATTAAATAAGCGGAAGTTATTGAATATTGCTTTTAAATATAAAAGGAAAGCCTGAGTTCATTATAGAGTAAAATTAGACCAATAAGAGTGGGGAATCACTAGAAATGCCAAGTGGTGTAATGCAGTAGGTGTAATATTAAGAACTGAATCCAGATTTGTTTACTTATCAAGATCTATTCCATAAGTAGTATCAACTAGGTTGATGAGGAATTCACTTGGTCTCTAGGGCTCCTACCTATAAGACAAACTTTTGATTACTTTGATATGTTTTGTTTTTATCATGTAGTGAACAATTGTACATTAAGTGGTAACTATTTTATTCAGATAATTAAATTTAACAGCTGAGGTTATCATTTCTTATTTTACACGTAAATATATAGCAGAGCTCCAAGGGCCATGAAAAGTCTGAATTGGGTTAATTTAGAATTATTCATTTTATTTTAAATTGGCACTTTATGTATTTGTTCAATAAATTCATATAAATGTTAACCCTTGCTTGACAGCACCCAACTTTCATTCCAAACTTCGATTGATCTGACCCTTAATATTCGATAATGAGCTGTTATTGGTATTTCATTGTAGAATACAGAAAGTGAAGTATCACAAGCATATTTTCTGGTGTGTTGGCCTGGTCTCTCATTCCAAATGTTTGTTGCACATTTAATCCATTTAAATCTAATATGAATGTTTCTCACTAATCTTTTTATACAACAAATATAAAACCAAAATTATTTCCATTTTTATTTTTGCCAGCATAAATAAAAATGGAAATAAATGGTTTTATATTTGTGGTATACAAAGATTAGTGAGAAACATACATATTAGATTTAAATGGACTAAATATGCAAAAAATATTTGGAATGAAAATAAAGGATTAATTTGATTCTTTATTTGTAGTTTGACTATTTCGAGCTTGAAATTTCTAAAATTGGAATGGAGACTACTCCTGACAGGAAACAGGATGTTTCATACAAAAGAGCCCTGAAAGCTCTTCAAAATCAAGCAAGGTTAGGCACCAGATACCCTAAGGTTTACTCTAGTTTAGTTATAAACTATCTTAAGGATATTACTGCTTATTGCTGAACTTAATACAGTTTTGTGTAACAAGAATTTAAGTTAAAAATTTCTTGTTCTTTTCCAATGACTCTTGAGATGTATGTATTTTATGAGAATTTTTATTCAATATTACACAAACATTTTAAGAAGATTACTTTTTCTATTGGTATATTATTTAGATATAATTTAATTTAGGATATTTTCCTTGAAGAAATAATGTACCTTAGTCTTAGAAATTTAATATGTCAATTTATTTTTAATGGCCGACTTACATATACTTGTTAGAATGTTTTTGCAAAATAAGTGTAAATTGTAGAAAATCAAAGCATATTAAAACATAGTAACAATTACTAAAGCAATGTCTACAAAAGCAATTATCTTTTTATTGTTATTTTAGTAATGTTATTTGTAATAATACATTTAAAATTATCACCAACAAGATTCGGCAGCTATTAGATCCCTGTAGAGTATCATGTGAGAATGGTCGGGGTTTCGGCCAGGAAGAAAAAAATATACACCAAAATTTGGAGTAATATTTTTATTTATGCCAACGTTTCGGCTTACCTAGTAAGCCATCATCAGGGCAATGGCGTTGAGTGGAGAAATCTCCCCAGGGTGGTTGTTCACATTGTAAACTGCAGAAAACAACTGTTGTTTTCTGCAGTTTACAATGTGAACAACCACCCTGGGGAGATTTCTCCACCCAACACCATTGCCCTGATGATGGCTTACTAGCTAAGCCGACTGAGATTGTCAGTTGTTTTCTGCAGTTTACAATGTGAACAACCACCCTGGGGAGATTTCTCCACTCAACGCCATTGCCCTGATGATGGCTTACTAGCTAAGCCGAAACGTTGGCATAAATAAAAATATTACTCCAAATTTTGGTGTATATTTTTTTCTTCCTGGCCGAAACCCCAACCATTCTCACATGATATTCGAGACGGCCAACTAACCATCAACCATGCCTGTAGAGTATCTAAACTTGCTCCGAAAAGAACCTTTTATTTTTTTCTTCAATAAATCCTGATCTATAAGAGAGAGGTAATGCAGCAGTAGTTTATGTATATTCTGTGGGCAACTGAAATAGTGGAGTGCTGTATAAAGAGTTGACAACATGCACTAACTCATGTTACTGAACAAAATTGGACCAATAGGAGTGAGGAATTAAGTGAAATGCCAAGTCCAAGAATAGAATATTTCTTCAATGTAGTGTGCATAATATTTAGTTTAGAGTAATGAGATACAGGTTTATTTATTGATAAAAAATATATTTTAGGAGTCAAACAGCAAACTTCAACAATTGGGAGTGGGGGTTCACCAGAACGGTAAATTTTCAACTTCACATCCTAGAAGCCGTATTAAGTTGTTTATCTTAATGAAATTATGCATATAAATTTTAAATAAAAATGGAAAGAATAAGTTTTCTTTAGAGCATTCTATTGAACAAATAGGATGGGGATTATCTTATTAGATAATCATACTATTGTATGAATACAAAAAATGTTTTCTATATAGCGAGTCTAGCATGACAAAACAACACAGATATGTTTATTAATACAATTTTTAAGGTTTAGAAGCAGTAATTACTTGTTTTATTAATGAAATTTGATAAATCACTTTTAAAAATATGAGTCCTTTTGACAAAGGTTAGTCACAATTGAGCAGCATTGTGCAGACATGAGAGAATTACTAGAAATGTCACATGGGAGTAAAATGCTTTTTTCACAGCAGCATGGGCAACATATAGTTTGGAGCAATGAAACTGAACCCAGATTTGTTTACTAATAAAGATATATCCTATAAGTGTATGAAGAATGCATATAATGGAAAGCTCCAAAATATTAATCAACTATTATAATAATCATTATAATGAATTCACTTAATTTAGCCGAGGGTATCTATTTGAGACTCCTATGCCTGCTGCTCTGGTTTGAGTTCCACTCTTTTACCGAAGAATAAAGGCTTTCCCAGAGTTATGAGTGTTTAAAATAGAGTGGCTACCTGCAGAAAGCTCATCCCACAATGATCCTGAATAGTCGAAATAGAGGTAAAAAATTATACCTGAGATGCTAGGTAGTAATATTCCCATTTTAACCTAATTATATTATTCCTTAGAATCAAGAATTTTAATGTCATCTAATCATAAATAAGATTCATGTAATTTAAAACAAGATTCTACCAAGAATAATAATACCTGAATCATTACTGGCATCCAGGCTTGGCTAAAGTTAATAGCTCACAAATCATCATTATAAACTTCATATTAAGCCCAGGAACTTACTTCAATGATAGCTAATTAATCATTAAACTTACCTCTTCAATATTTTTGAGCCAATAAGTAAGGTTATTGAAAGATTCTTGATTTGTTACATCATACATGAGAAGTATGCCCATGGCACCTCTGTAATATGCTGTTGTTAAGGTTCTGAATCGTTCTTGACCAGCTGTGTCCCTAAAAAAATGAAAAATAAATTGACTCTTCTTATTCTTAAAAAATAATGTTGCAGATTAAAAAAAAAAAAAAAAAAAAAAAAAAACACCTCTAAATAAAAGCTATGCTCAGGCCTACAGTGCAAAAATATGTAAATACAAAATTCCATTAATTACCAAATCTGCATTTTAATCGGTACTCCATCCAATGATATAATTTTTTGTTTGAAATCTATGCCTGAAAATTTCATGAAAAAATTAGAGAACAAATAATGCTAGAAATTATACAAACATTTGTATACATCCATATAAGTAAAAAGCAGTAGGTCTGATACCACTCTCAAATACTAATATATTAAATATAATAGCAGTAGATAAGCACAGTTTATTTTACTGATTACTAGAATACTAAAAAAAAAAGTTTATTATGAAAAAAATTATTTAAAAAAGAAAGTAATCAATTTAAAAGTTTATTTTGTAGTATAATTTTTTTTTTTTTTTTTGACCTCCCTTGCAACCCATTAAGCACCCAGGCCCTAAGCAGGAATTTATTTTTCGTTAAAAGCTTATGCAGGACAGGATTCAAACCTGCAGTACCCTGGATCCTCTCAGTTGAACCAGCATTCTATATAATAATTTGTGTATAAGAAATTTAAATATGTTGAAAATAAGAAAGAATATTTTATAATTTTTATATATGAAAACTTTTGTTTTTAAAAATAATTTTTCTCTTTCTTATATACTGCAATTTAGTCCCCTTTGTTCAAAGGAAATTTTAGTTATCCTCACATATCATCTATAGTCTGCTAAATCTTAGTATTATTTATATTTTCATTTATTTATTCTTTGTTAGATTATGACATATAGACATGTTTCTCTATTATTTTTGTATGTTTTTTTTTTTTTTCATATTCAGCCCTGAGGAAGGCCTGAAACATTGACTAAAATAAAAACTTTTTTGGTTACAAATTAGATTTTAATTCTTCAACTACCAAGACCAAAGACCATATAATCCTGTCTATATAAAACAATAGTCAACAAATTTATCTCCTTTTTTTTAAAACTCAGGATCCTCTAAAATGCCCAATACAGTTAAAAAATCAAAATTGAATATTTGCCATAGGAAAGCAAAAGTAAAATTAGATACAAAATAAATATTAATTATGAAGAGAGGATTGTCAGGAATTCCGGTCTTTGAAGAATTAAAAAATAATTTGTAACCGAATAAGTTTTTATTTTACCCAATGTTTGGGCCTGAGATTCAGGCCTTCATCAGTGCTGAATTAGAAAAAAATAATTAAAAAATATATATAAAAACATGTCTATATATTTACCGTTTCTTCTCCCAGGTTGGACCGTGTCAAGTTGTTGATAGTTGCCGAGCTTTTGCACATCATGTGATGGCTTCCTCAGGGCTGAGTAGAGAATGAGAGCTGTTTTTTAAATCCAGGTGGTATATAAATAATATGTTTTATACACCAGGTGGTGTATAATCCCGGCACGATCCGGTCCTTAGGCGAAGCCTGCCTTCCCATTGGTTGATACTGGGTTCTGGCGGCTGGTCTCTGGAGTAGTCAGGTAGCTGGTCACTGATTGGTTGAATCCTCTTGTCGATTAGCGCTGGTTTCCAGTTCTTGCTGATCTGTATCCGTCTTCCCTGTTGATATTTTTCGGATTCTTGGTTATTTCGATGGCTTCTCTGATGGTCCGCCAATAGTAGTTGCTTTTCCGGGCCAGTATTGAAGCGTCTACAAATTTGATGTGGTGGCTGGTGTTGACGAAGTGTTCTGCTAGAGCTGACCTTCCGTGCGTCCGTGTTTGATATCTGCTATGTGTTCTTTGAGGCATGTGTCTATCGTCCTTCCGGTTTCACCGATGTAAGACGTTCCGCAGGAGCAGGGAATCTTGTAAATTCCTGAAGTCCGAAGTCCAAGCTTATCCTTAGTTTTCAGAAGGATGTCTGTTATTTTTCTGTCCGTGTTGAACGTTGTTCTTATCTTGTGATTTTTGAGTATTCGGGCGATCTTCTCTGTTGTCCCTTTGACGTAGGGGATGGTCACTTGTCCTCGGAATTCTTCGGCTTCTCGCTCTTTCTTGTTGAGCTGCCCTTTTCTCTTCCTCTGAATCTTGTCTACAGTGTTGCGGTCGTAGCCATTCTTCATGAAGGCGGTCTTCAAGTGTCTTCTTTCTTTCGGCAGTTGGGCTGGTTCTGACAGTATCTCCCCTCTGTTGAGTAGAGTGTTGATGACTCCTTCCTTCTGAGTCGGGTGGTGGTGTGAAGTGGCATGTAGGTATCTGTCGGTGTGGGTGGGTTTCCTGTAGATTGAGTGGCTTAAGAGGTGATCCTTCTTTGTTACGAGTACGTCCAGGAACGGTAGTCTTCCTTCTTTTTCGAGTTCCATAGTGAACTGGATGTTCTTGTGCATGTTGTTCAAGGGTTGAAGGGTGGAAGGGTTTCCAGCGAGTCTCGGCCGTATCTCCAGATGACAAAAGTATCGTCGACATACCGATACCAGCAGACCGGCGCTTGTGGTGCAGAGTCAAGAGCTCTCCGTTCGAAGTCTTCCAGGTTGGCTGCGAGTGGACTTTGTGGTGATCCCATGGGTGCTCCTTCAAGTTGTGAGTAGTACTTGTCGTTGTAGAGGAAGTAGGTTGATTGGAGACTTAACTTGGCCAGACTAAATTCTTCTTCTGTGAGGAGGTTCTTCATCAGGTTCAGAGTTTCTTCAATGGGGACCTTGGTGAAGAGGGACTTCAAAAGCTCGACAACTATCAACAACTTGACACGGTCCAACCCGGAAGAAGAAAGGGTAAATACATCTGATGACCGTCGAAGCATATGTGAACATGTCTATATATGATAATCTAACAAAAAAAAAAAAAAATGAAAATGTAAAACTGTGTATAATTGACTACATAAAATGGATACTGAACTTATTTGAAAGAAAAAAAAAAATTATTATAACATTCTATGAGTAATATACCAAATAGGGTGATGGGGAGAGAGACTCGTGTTCAACTGTGTCTACAGCGTGACTTATCTGTTTTTAAAAATTGTATTTGACCACTGTTGAAGGAACAGGAAACGGGTGTAGAAGTGGGATAAGGATGAGAAGGTTTAAATGGCTTGAGGTAACTCTTAACATCCCCTACTTAAATTTATGATAGAACTAGAATCTAACAATAGACTCCCATTTCTTGACTAACTCCCAATCAGAAACCAAGACGGCTTCATAATTACTGAGTGGTACACTAAAGCAGCTTACTCCGGACGCCTCCTACATTTTAACTCCTACCATCCTTATCATCAAAAAATAAATGTAGCAAAAACCTCATTTCCAGAACCCTTAACCTCTCTGACAATATATTACACGACATAAACATTATACATATAACAGACATCCTTAACAATAATGGCTTTCCACGACACATCATACACACGGCTCATCAATAAATTTCACTCCAATTTCACCTTGTGACACTCCAATACTCCGTTCCCTACCCTACATTCTCACTCTAAACAAAAAAAAAAAAAAAAAAAAAAAAAAAAAAAAAAAAAAAAATCTCTAATTAATGCCTTCCCCAAACTATGTTTGCATGGGCTTCTCCAACAATAATAAACTACAAAACTTATACACTAAACTGAAAGACTCCATCCCCTATCCTGACAGATGTGACATCATTTATGATATCCCCTGCACCATTCAAAATTGTACCGCAGCATATATAGGACAAACAAAAAACCCCATTAAAAGAAGAATCAGTAACCATCAACATGACATTAAAAAAAACAAAAAAACTATAGCCCTTTCATAACAATCTACTACTGACTAACCCATTTTTGACATTGATAAATTCACACTTCTTGCAACTGAACCCAACCTTTAGAAACAACTTATAGTTTATAAAACATGGATTTGATTTGTCATTCTAATAAAGTATAAATTCCAATTATATATGAAAATATATTTAATCAAATGTTTAATTGCAGTGACCACTCATAGGAATATAGTTTTGTTGATATTTTCAAATTGTTATTTTAATACTTTATGTATTTTTTTCTGTTTAAAAAAAAATTAAGTTCGAATAATTGTTAAAATGCCCATAAAAAAATTAAGTGTTAGAAGTAAAATCCTATTTACTCAAGCAAACTATCTATTGTATAGAAAATGATTTTTCAAATAATATTTTTGATGTGATATAATGAGTTACGCTGTATTTGAATTAAAACTTTGGCAACACAGGCAATTTAGAAAAATACATTTAATCTAGTGTCAGATAATAGATTAATTTTAATGATTTATAAGAAACAGATTCAATTAAAATTCTAATGGCATACACTGAAAATTGTCTTATTTTAAGATCAAATGATTCCAAAAGTGCATTCTTAAACAATTTAGTTAAGTAAGTGTATAATTATCGAAGTTATAACTTCGATATTTTTGTGTCATTAATATATTATATAAATTCTGTGGATTGATATCGCCTATAACAATCTAAGGTTGCTATTGAGCACAATTATAATTGAGCTTGAAAGTGTAAATAAATCCTCTAATTTGTCTGATTTTGGTCTTTAATGGCCCTATTTATGTAACTGACACTTAAATACAATTTCTCAACTTTGATTACAAAAAATTGCTCACTGTAGATCTTAGAGCTTCATTGTAATTTTGGGGTCCAGATAAACTCTTGATTCCAATTATTCAATTTCACTGTGAGACACCTAAAATCAATACCTTAATAAATTAAGTTTATAGAGTTTCATTGGACTAAAATTACAGGCGAACCCCCACTTCTATCAGTCCACCTTTTTCCCAACAACAAACTCAGTAATTTCTCTGCACAATCAAGAAAGATATTTCAAACTATGGCCGCTAAACTGTTGGCAATATAAACTTGCAAATTTGTATTTAATAAATATTAGCTATCTAAGAAAAATATAGAGGGTATGAAAACTACTTCATCATAAATTTTAAACCTTAAAGAGTTACAGCTGAATACAAATTTATTATAATAAGCATTTTCTACCCCTGTTGGCAATGGAATATACTTTCTTAAAATTTAATTGCAAAGGAGAATTAACATCTCTAGTCGAAATGACCCAAAACTTCTTAATTATTGGAATAAACTGAAAATCTATGTTATTAATTATAATCAAAAGGAGTGTGAAATTATATGTATTACTTTAATACATGTAATTTCACACTAGGGTACTACTTCGTTTAAAAAATATATATACTATGAAGTTAATGAAATAAAAAGTAATTATAAAAATAATTCAAGACTATAAAACCAAAATTCAGAAAATAAAAGCACACGTAAATATGGTAGTTTTAATAATCTACAAAACAAGTGAAATTAACTAAAAGACGGAATGACTCACCTATAGTCGATATGTATGTGTCATAGTAGGTTTCATCGCAATATCTATGGACTATACAGGTTTTGCCCACGTTTGAATCACCTAAAACTAAAACTTTGTAAGTGGCCTGACATTCCACTGCCATTTTCAGGAGAACTGATTTGTCAGACTGGATCGATCGCGGCACCCTTCGGGGAACCCCAGTGCCTGCTGCTTAGTAAACAAGGCAGTTGTCAGGGGTGGAATGGGAGTCGAAGACTGGAGGGTAAGTTAAGATCATCGTCGATTACTGTCTATCGATGTTTGCTCACTTCACTTCAACTATTCGACAGCCTCATTAAATTAGAAGGCATATAAATATTTAACGAATTGATTGTAAAGCCTAATACATTTTCACAAACATTGAAAACTTAAAGTCCACATTTTGTGTAATTGAAAGCTCATCTTGCAGGAACTGCGCAAATGAACTGATCTTCATAGTTATCATTCTTTATGCTTCATGGACGAAGATTTGTGCCGCTGTAAAATTATATAAGATCCTGAAGAGGTGTCTTAGGATGTGAAACAATTTAAGCAATAAATATGATTTAGTTAATTAACATACGCGAAGTTTCTAAAGCACTTGCAGAAGAAGAAAGAAATTAGTATTTTTCTTAAACGAGTCCTAAAAAAACACGTTCCTTGGCCGTTGCGAGAAATACCAATAATAATTTACGTGAATTATGCTTAAAACAACTATTGCTGGCTCCAAATTACTTCACTTAAATATTTGATTCATAAAATGGCGAATACGATGGTCTCTTCAACCAAAATTATTTACTTTCTTAGGCACGAGTTTAAGTAGACTTCAAATAGAAAATCTGTCAAGTATTGTAATTATACGTTCACCATTATAATGAAATGTATCAATCATTAGTTCCATAAAAGGTCAATAGGATGTAAGAGTCTGTTGAAACATACATTTAATTGGTTTTCTGGTGTACTCCATTTCCTTACAAACTCAGCATTTATTGATAGAGTCCGTGGTTTTATCATTCATGTTGACCATTAATAACGTCTCCTTAAAGTGATGGAAGTTTCTAAGCATCCTTGGTGACAAATCTTTCCTAAATAATGGTCTTGTGTAATTACAAGTAGAAAATCTTTGGTTTGTACGTCAACTAGTTTGGTTTCGTGGAGTTTAATTTTACGCTTGAAAATTTTTTTAGTAAAATGCCTTTAACTTTATTAAATATTTGATCATAATTATCTTTGCCAAAGTCGCATTTTAATGGAGATTCGGGGTATAGTCTTTTAAGTCTTATTGGAGTATTTTTTTCAGCTGAATACTCGGAAACGGACGTTTCTGAGTTGCAGTGTTGTAAATGTCCGCGAGGTACGATATTTTTCAAACTTTTATAGGTTTGTCTTCTTTAACTAACCACATTTTTTCGAATGACGAGTCCATCCATCTAATTAATAGAGTATCCATGTTCTTCATCGTGAATAACCATTGAAGCGACTTGTAATCAGAATGAAGTTGGAATATTTGCCATAGAGATAAGGTTGGTAGGTACCTACAAGAGCGTGACATTCTTTTAGAATGGGCGAATATTTTAATACCGCTTTGTTTAAGGCGAGGAAGAAGAAGGAAATGGGTTGTTACTTCTCTCCTTAAGGTTGAGAAAGTACTGCGCCCAAAGCAACGTTATTTACAATAACATATTTTTTCTGAAGTGCTAAATGAGTCTTTATATGGTGATGCGTTCGGTTCTACGCCCTTATGTAGGGCTCGTAAAGAGTAGCTATATGGGTATAGTTTGCAATTAATTTCCAGCACTAGCTTGTTAAGCCGAGAAATGTAAAAATTATTTTAAATTGAGAGTTTTTTTGACCGTAGATATTATTTTTAGATGTTCTTTTGTTGGGGTTCGGTCAAGGTATATAAAAAAAAAAATACAAATTAAAAAATGTGAATTTTTTAAAATTTGTATTTATCTATCTTGACCGAACCCCCCCCCAAATTTTATTTTTTTATTAATTTTGTTTGTGGGATAGGGAATTTTTCTACAGCTTTAGGGGTAGGTTTTAAGCTGGGGAAGAAGAGCAGGCCAAGGAAAGGCAGATACTCCAACAAAGCCATCAGAAGTGCCCAGGTGGCAAATTACTGAACTAAATATTAAATTATAAATATTAATTTGGTTGTGGTTTATTATCCCATGTAAATTTTAAACAATTGATAAGAGGGAATAGAATAAAAAAAATCTATCTGTCCCAGCCAGGACACGAATTTGATTTCTTGCTTGCCGGGCCGGAATGTTTTCATTACACCTGGCTGGGACAGATAAATTTTTTTTATTCTATTCCATCTCATTAATTGTTTAAATATTAATATTTCTTGCTGTGAGGTGCTGCCATCTGTAGGAGAAGATGTGAACCTGTCCAACTTTGCTGAGGTGATATTCATAAAGATAAGAGGGTTTAGTATAGGCGGCTTTTACTCCCCTTAATCCTAGAGGAGTTATAGAAGAAGATAACAGACATATCTAAATTTTACTCACCAAGGGAAAATATAGACTTAAAATAAATAGATAACACATAAATACTAGTGACCTAATAAATAAATGAGGGTAATTCATGCCACACTTTGACAAGTCAAGTATTTTGCTGAGTTTTCATAGGTTGATAGAGGGTAACATTTGGTTAAGCTGTGATGGAGGAATGTATTCATTTCTAAAATTTAAAAATTAAAGTATTGTTGAGAATAAAAATTTTGAAGAGGGAGTATATAATGATTAAAATTTTAAGTATGTGATCTATATATATGTATTCTAAAGTTATGTTGCTGTAGTTTAGCCTTTTGCTGCTGAGGCATTCTGTAATCCATTTGAGTGAATCATTTTTTATTAAGAATTCAATCTAAAACAGAAGAGAAAAAACTACCATTTTACCAAATTCAAGATTTCAATGGACTGTAAAATGTTTTAATCCTATTTTATTTTAAGCTTTTTAAATTCCATTCAAATTATTCAAAAAAAGGTCTAATTTTAGTTAATTGTTTCAAAGATGAAACATGACTGTGTCCTTGTAATTTTAAGACATTACTGGAAATACAATTTTTTTTTCCACACCCTTTGAAGCAACTCAAGAAATTTTATTTATTGAATTATTTTTTTTAAATNCCGACTGGCTTACATAATATATAATATCGTTTAACGGGAAGCCCCTAAGTGTATCCTTCCACCTGAACACCCCCTCCATTCAGGTTAAACGGATCATTGTTTTGCGTCACTGGTTATTAAAATGTAAACAATAGAAATTGAAATTTTATGGGGTAACATACCAAACAATGCAAAAATTGACATTGGCCGCCTCTCACATGGTGAAGCATTATAAAAATAAAAGAGTATTATCATGAATTCGGTCTTGGTAGTTAAATAATTAATAACTAATTTTTAACTTCTTCCCATCACTCTATCCGATATGTTACTCTTAGAATATTTTTATTTTTTCTTTCCAATATGTTCAGTATCCATCTTATACAGCCGATTAAACATAGTTTCATATTTTCAATTAATTTTTCTTTGTTAGTTTGCTAATGTTTGTTTTTAATTTATCTTTTATTTGATTTACTTTGCTTAGGTTATGAAAAGGGAAAGAAGATAGTTTCCCATAGGTAATGATTAACTAAAGTTTTTGGATGTAAATTTGTCGACCGTCAAGATTTATGAGGAGAGGTTTGACTGGATTTCGGTCTTAGTAGTTGTAGAATAATAAACTAATTTGTAACCAAAAAAGTTTTAATTTTAGCCAAAGTTTCGGCCTGAATTTCAGGACTTCATTAAGGCCGAATATGAAAAACAAACATACAAAAATAATATAGAAACGTGTCTATATGTCTTAATCTAACATAAAATAATTTTTACCCAATATGTTCAGTATCCATGTTTATATAATCGTTTAATACAGTTTTATATTTTCATTTATTTTTTGTTTGTTAGATTATCATATATAGACATGTTTATATATTATTTTTAAATGTGTCTTATTCATAATTATCCCTCAAGAACGCAGGCCAAAACGTTGGCTAAAATAAAAACATTTTTGGTTACAAATTATTTTTTAATTCTTCAACTATCAAGACTGAATTATTGACAATCCACTCCTCATAAAACTTGACCTCCAAATTGAATTTTAAAAATAATCCAAAATGATGAGATGGATAAGATAAAGAAGAGTTACTTAGGAACAGCCTAGGCTAAATATATTTCTTAAATTCTTGTAAAGAGGGAGGGGGATCCAATGAGAATATGTGGTAAAATGATCAAAATTTCACTTGATTTATCGTTCAAATTATCCACATCATATAAGCAATCCTAAAATTTAAATGACTTCATAAATTTTTCAACAAAACAAAATCGTTAGCAACTATAAGCTCATTTAATTAAAAATTTTAAACTAGAATTTGTATTACATATTTTTTTAAGCAATCCTAAAATTTAAATGACTTCATAAATTTTTCAACAAAACAAAATCGTTAGCAACTATAAGCTCATTTAATTAAAAATTTTAAACTAGCATGTATTTCGCTTGGTGGAGAAGCTGCCCAATGGCAGTACTCCTAAAGCACTATTTACAATTGTTTGTTTTTTTTTTCAATTCTTATTAGGAAGTGTTGGCAATGAGGAGGTCACACGGCCATTTCCTATTCAGGAGGCGTGGTGGGTTATTAGAATGGGTAATACTAGATAGAGTTTGGGCTAAAGAATTGGGATGCATGGAAAGGTCAGAGTGGAATTTATTAAAACGGGTTTTGATAACTTCTTTTACAAGTAGGATTTCAAGGTCGTTGTGGAGTAAGGAGTTGGCAACGTAATATGGTGCATCAACTATGATTCTTAGGATTTCGGATGGGAAGGACTGTATTCGTTGGATTTTGGATGGTTTAGCTGTTCCCCACAGTTTGACTCCATAAGTCCAAATAGGTCTCAGCAGTGTCTTGTAAAAGTTAGTTTGTTAGTCACAGTTAAAGTTGACTTGCGGTTTAGCAGCTTGTAAAGTTGTCAAGAAATTATTAAATGCAAAGAAGAAGGTGTTTTTGACCAGCACACTAAGCAACAATGGACAGAAAATTTAGCAGTGGAAATACGATATTGGTAATGAAGAAAGGCTCCAGGCGACTAATAATGAATATTGATCAGGTTCTGCAGGAAACTGTTGAGTCAAATCCGTCCACAAGTACTCGCAAATTAGCCAGGGATTGTTGTGAGTTGAGATACTGTTAGTCACTATCTACTCTCCACAGGACAGGTGAAAAAGAGCAGTGGGCTATTACTCACGAACTTACACCTCAGCCATCAGTTTAGAGGATAAATTAAAAAAAAAAAAAAAACCTTTTGATATGAGATTTTACAGGAAGATTGTCCCCGGTGACAAAAAATAGTTTACTGGCGAAATTCGATTACCTGTAAGCAATGGCTAGATGGCAGTCAAAATCCTTTTCTAATTTAATGATTTGAAATTTGGAAATTTGAAAAAAAAAACCTATGCTTTGCATTTTTTAAACAATTTTTGAAGATGTTACTTATCACAAATTTGATCCTGATTGATACTCTATGCATTTTGAACTCTAATGCAAACAAGTGGAAAGATTCTACCTTATGTAGTCTGAGCATTATCCTGCTTTGATTAAACGAAAAGGAGTTTTTTTTCAACTAGATAGTGCTTGTCTTCAGACTTTCCATCAAGCCAATAAAAAGTTTAAAGAACTTAAACGATTCGAACTCCTGCCTCGTCTATCATATAGTCTATTGGATTACACATTTTCTTTAAGGGAAACACATTGATAATGTTGCAGAAGTTGAAGAGTTCTTTGACACACAGCATGAGTGGTGCCTGCTAAGAGATTCATTAATAAGTACATTAACAACTTTTAATAAAAAAAGAAAGAAATACATTAAACTAGATACATTTTATAATTAATTTGTCTTAACAATCAGCATATAAAATGTACTGAATACTATATGTACTTACATACCTTATCATACACATTTAGATATATGTATAATACGGGTATGCATGAATACAAATAAATGAATGTTAAGGGAAGATAGATAATTTTATTTGAGAAAGTCTGTTGGGATGTTTCAAGATACTTGCATCCACAGTCTGTAACAGACTTATATTTAACTTAAGTTTTGGTACTTACATTGAAGGAGATAGAATTGTATTTTGCCTACTCTTGCCTCTAGATGTATACTCACTAGCGCTTGGAATAGATTAATTTTTTTAATTTTGTAACCGTTAAAAGTTTTTCCAGGAATTACATATCTTCAAAATATTGTGGCTCACAGTACACCCACACTTTTATCAGTTTATTTTGTTGTTGTTTTTTTTTTCACTAATTTTTAGATCCTGTTTATTACAGAGAAAAATAAGTTATTATTGGGGAATTAAATTACCTATTGTACCTTTAATTGAGGGATACTGTAATAAATTGGTAAAAAAGGACTAAATAGGCCTCATTAAGGCGAGGGGCTTAGCTAAATTGTCTATTGAATTTCACTTTGATTGTTTTAGTAAGGCAAGTTTTGAGCTTTTTGTTATGCTAAAAAAAAAAAAAGTTGATCCTAATAATTGTGGTGGTAACAGCATTAAATATAAATTAAAATGTTTTGAAATATTTTCTTTAAATTCTAATTGTGGCTTTTCAGAAAAAGAGAGAATTGTTTAGGTTGAGTAACCTTATCTTCTCGAACAACAAATTCTTACTTGCTATGATGTTATTCTAGAAACTAAGAAAATATGTTTCTTTTAGAACTATAAGTTCAATAATAGGTAGAAGTAATAAAAAGTAATTGTATTAAATTTGAGGAATATTTTAACTTTGACTGATCCAGGGAATGAATACTTAGATACACAACAGTCTTCTACTTATGCTCAACACACAATAAGCTCTTATTTGAGGAATAAAGGCAGCAATTTTCATAAATTATTGTAATCAATTAATAATTTAGCTCTATTTACATTGTTTACAAAAATTACATTTAAATCTTAGAGATTGAAATAAATTTCCATTCAGATTTATTTTTCTTTGTCATGAAACCATTATAAAAATCTCTGGCATCCATAATTTTATTGGCTACTTGTATCCTACTTATTAAAATTTGATTGCCATCAGCACAAGAAACTCTTAAAGATTTTCTTTCCTTATCATAAGAACACACTCCAGCATCACTAATTGCTTTCTCTGATAAAATTAGCACCTTCTTTTTCACTTCAGAATTAAGTAGAAAGTCCAGAGCACTTTTCTGACAATCATCACTTTTACAAGATGATCTCTCAGTGAAAAGTTCTTTGTTTTTAGGATCAAGACCTAAATTTCTCAGTTTCACAACATGACCATGCCAAATTGTTTTTAAATGGTATAAATGTGATACACTCCGGTACAAGTTGTAAATATACTGAGCAGAAGATGTTTCCCAAATGACATTAGATATAGATGAATCCACTTTAGGAGCTGAAACATGCAAACTTAAATTAGCTCTGTTTTTTATTTGAGATAGTAACCATAGAAAACAATTAAATCACTAACATTTCTCCCTTGCATAAGAAAATCAAAATACAAACTATTTACTTAAAAACACACATACAAGAATGTAAATTGAGCAACTCTTTGAAGTGAATTTAATTAACTAAGTCTTTCCAACAATGAATATATGTATATATACACACACACACACACATACGCACGCACGCGCACACACACACACCTTTATTTATGGCCTTTATTTAAAACTGAATTGTGAGCCCAAAAAATGACTATAAATACAAGAATATCCACACACAAAAAATTAACAACAAATAATAAAATTTGGGTAAGAATAAATTAATTTAAAAAAAAAGTCTTAAATAAAAAAATAAAACTATAAAATTTAGTACATCTCAGGTGTATAAAATAAGTATTATAATATGTTGATAATATTGTAATGATTACTCAAATAAAAAGTGTAGCACCCACAGAGTCCTGAAACACAAATTAACCCCCTAAAACCTCATGTAAAGTGTCCTACTTCCACTGCTCCCAATATCAATTTCATTATAAATGGGTATGAAAAAGGTAAAAAACCATCGATATAAATGGTAAGATAATGCTTCTGCGGTTGAGAATTTTTTTACCAGTAATAACTTAAAATTATAAGAATTTTGAAGGGCAATGTCATGTCTCTTCTATGAAACATAACAAAACAGTCTTTTTTTTAAAGAAGTCAAATTTAACAAGCTTAAAGAATGCTCTAAATGGATATTTAGCATAGGTAAATATTAAATAGGATTAAAACATTTACAGTCATTTAAAATCTTTAATTTGATAAAATGGTAATTTTTTTTTGTTATTGCACCTTTATATAAATATAAATATATATATATAGTGCCTGCTGCTTAGTAAACAAGGCAGTTGTCNTATGTATATATATATATATAGTGTGTATGCAATTGTGCCTATCAATTCTACAGGCCAGTTATCAGTTTTCATAATAAATTTTTGCTTTTTTTATGCAAATGCAGAATATTTGAATATTTACTTCAGAGCAATGAAACTGACACACATTTATTGTTTGATAAAAGATATATTTGATAAGGGTGGGGATTACACGACATGAAATGTTCAAAAACAAATATAGATAGAATATTTTCTGTTCTAATGAGAATATGCTTTTGCACTTTATCTGGCCAATATCACCAGCCCATTTGTTAGGATAAGAATATAATAGAACTTCTTCAAAAGCAAGTGATTGAGCTTCAATACTAAACAATTTCTTGAAAGACTTCATTTATTTTCACTCAAAGATTCATTATAAAGAACATATTGTATTATGTAACTATGTAAAAAAAAAAAAAAAAAAAAAAAAATAAGTGGAATAGGTTGCAAATTTCATGGTACTTTAAATTCAACTGGTTGAATGAGGAGAGTTTGAATAAAAAGTGAAGGGGAAAACAAATATCATATAAAATCAGCATAAATTATAAAGATTTCCCATTTTTCATAAAAAAAATGGTCATAACCAAATAAAATTAACTACTTTTATAATACAAGCCAGAGATGGTAATAATATATACAGGTAAGTTCATTAAAGCTGGCTCTAGATTGTCTGAGGGGGTGAGGGAAGCACTTAACATTCATAATTATTTTCTTAAGTATTTTCCTTAATAAGTGATTTTTAATATTTTAAGTGTTGGATAATAATATTTTACACCTATCATTTTCTATAAATCTATCTGTAACTCTTAAAAATAACAAAAATATAGATTGCAATTTTAATTTGGTCTCCCACTAAGCCCATTATATTGCATTATATTGCTAAATAAGGCTGAAAGAATTTTTTTTGGTATATTTAAGTATTTCTTCCAGTATTAATAATTATATATTTGAACTTAATAAGTAACAAGTCAATTTAAATACAAAGACTAAATAGCATATGTAGTAATAATGTCTCACTCAGTAATATTACTGTAGATTCCTAGAATGAGTTGAGTGATATTAAATTTGCTAAAATAAATTAAATCAATTAATACTTAATTAGTAATGGTTAATAAATATTAATTAGTATTTTAAGTGCTTTATTAAATATTAAAATAATCTGATATGGTTAATTGTCTTAAAAATAACCAAACTTGAAATAACTTTAATTTGTCACATATATTAAATCAGGGACAATTCACAGTCTAAATCAAGCCTACTGCTTTTTTCTTTTTTTTTAAGATTATGCAAATATATAAGAATGCATAATCATTGAAAATAAACATGTAAAGCCCTCCATTGACAAGAAAAAGTTTAATAATTTTCACTTTCACTTTGGATATTAAAGGACTTCCATATTCAAGCATGTATTACTGCAAACTGCCAAAATTATATCCTCTCCTGTAGAATTGAAGTGACAATATAAAAGAAAAAAAATTCCAATGAATTTATTTTTGGATTTTAAAGCAAACTGAAACCAATTTTATACATTTTCTTGAAGACTTTACAGGTCACTTTATTTGATGAACTGTGATGAAGTATTTTTTATTAGTATTTATCACTTTGTTTGATGGAGCTATGGTTTAATACAAGGTTCAACAAAAGATTGGTTTTGTATAGAATAAAATTTTCTCCTTTCTTATCTTCTTCAAGTATACCAATTTTTGAAATTTATTTACCGTTTCTTCTTCCGGGTAGGACCGTGTCAAGTTGTTGACAGAGGAAGAGAAATGGGCAGCGCAACAAGAAAGAGCGGAGAAGCCGAAGAATTCCGAGGACAAGTGACCATCCCCTACGTCAAAGGGACATCAGAGAAGATCGCCCGAATACTCAAAAATCACAAGATAAGAATAACGTTCAGCACGGACAGAAAAATAACAGACATCCTTCTGAAACCTAAGGATAAACTTGGACTTCGGACTCCAGGAATTTACAAGATTCCCTGCTCCTGCGGAGCTTCTTACATCGGTGAAACCGGAAGGACGATAAACACACACACCTCAAAGAACACATCGCAGACATCAAACACGGACGCACGGAGAGGTCAGCTCTAGCAGAACATTTCGCCAACACCAGCCACCACATCAAATTCGAAGACACTTATTGAAGTCCTTGACTATTGAAGTCTTATTATTGAATCTTATTGAAGTTAATGACTGGCGAGGGAAAAAAACTACTATCAACGGACTATCAGAGAAGACATTGAAATAACCAAGAATCCGAAAAATATCAAAAGGGAAGACGGATACAGACTCAGCAAGAACTGGAAACCAGCGCTAACCGACAAGAGGATCCAACCAATCAGTGACCAGCTACCTGACTACTCCAGAATACAGTATCAACCAATGGGAAGGCAGGCTTCGCCCAAGGACCGAACCGCACCGGGATTATACACCACCTGGTGTATAAAACATGGTATTTATATATCACCTGGATTTAAAAAACAGCTCTCATTCTCTACTCAGCTCTGAAGAAGCCATCACATGATGTGCGAAAGCTCGGCAACTATCAACAACTTGATACGGACCAACCGTCGAAGAAGAAACGGTAAATATATCTGACGACCATCGAAGCCTACGTGAAAATTTTTGAAATTGTTTTCACGGTTTAGTAGAGGTGTAGGTTTCTTTAAAAATTCATTAAGAAGGTAAGCGGAGGCAAAGTAAGGGTTGTTAGTATTAACATACTACAATAAAAAGCATTTGGGCTTCAAAGAAACAAGGGTATAAATAATTACCATAAGTAACTCCATATTCAGGTTGTGGCACAGCCATTTGCACACATTTAGGAAGATCTCTAAGACACTCCATAAGTAAATCAGAACCATGGACTGCTATTCTTTTTTCTAACTCATCAGCTGTTTCACTTTTGCCTATACTTATTCTGTATTGCCGAACAACTTCACCAACATCAAATCTGAAACATGTATTTCATTGCAGTAATATAACTAATCTAATCAAATTTTACTAAAACTGAATCCTTTATAAAACTCATATTGAAAATTATAATAAACGATTCATATTTGCTTTTCAGTCACTCATATATATCTTTCAAAAGTTCAATAAAAAATATCATTAATAATTGGAACTCATAAGTGCAAATGCAATAAGGATTATTATTTAGGATTATTATAATAAGGTAAAAGTTTGAGTTTTAGAGGAGGTCAATTGAATTATTCACCAATTTCTTCTAAGCCTATGAGTTCAATAAAATAAAAAATGAAAACCCCAAAAAGTTTAATCAATTCTGTTATTTGAAAATGGAAATTTATAACAAACTGTTTTATATAATTAAATATATTTAAACTTTNTGTCTCTTTAAATGATTTAAACTTTATATTAATATATTCTTTAATACAAAAATATTTTGTGGTATTTTATAAAAGTCAGATCCCTTATATTATTCATATGGAGCTTTAGCAAATTCTGAGAATTAACTGTTCTGGGAATTAGCTGTTGTAAACCAACACTCAGACAGAGGCTTAATGGAATTTAATGAACAAAAATTACAATAAAAATAATTTTGTTGTTTATTTATTATTTAGAATATTGTTAATAATAAGAGGGAATAGAGTGAGATATCTAGCCTGTCCTTGTGGTGTAAAGGTCAGCACGCTAGGCCCGGATAGCAAGAGATCCAGGTTCGTTTCCTGGCGAGGACGGATAGATTTTTTTATTCTGTTCCCTCTCATGAATTATTGTTAATAATAAGGTGCAGGAAAATATGTGATAAGAATATTGCTTTAAAGGTAATGGAAGAGCTTTAGAATTTACTAGTACAAAAGAAGTTATAGAAGATTTAACTACCACTCACAGGTATTTTAATTGAAGCATTTCTTTCATAAACGATTCTGGGATTAGAACCAAATCTGTCCTAGAGCACAAGCATTAAAGCTGTGTTGTATTAATGAACCACAACTAATTTCAAACCTGATTGAAGATTGTCTCAATGTTCTTGGAATATTTAACAAATGGCTGATTTAGAATAATACTTTAAATAATGTATTTTTTATATGGTTAATGTAAGTGCAGTATCTTCAAAAACTTGTTAGACAATATATTAACCCTCCTAATAGCTTCATTTTCTGAGTCTCAAGGCAAGTTCAGAATCTCAGGTAAGGTAAGGGAGCCACGGATGAGCGCTTAATAATCCATTAACTTTTTCAAAGCCTGTTCGGCATAGATCATTGTTACAAACCTATATTTATGTAGGTCAGTATGTTTCAGTGTATCTCTTTCAACTTGCAGAAGTAGTTTATTAGCAAATGGTTTATAATAATTTTTGAATGTTTTTAAAATGATTTAGAATTTTTTATTCAAATATACTTTTCAGATAACAAACCATAGTGAAAATTTTTAAGTATTTAAGCAGAGAATTTTTGTTGGGGTTCGATCAAAGTTGATTTAAAAAAATCAAATTTAATAGAATATGTATTTTTCATTATCTGCCGACGTTCTGGCTGACATTGTAAGCCATCTTCAGCTCCTGAATAGCCCCTATCATGAAAACATCCCCTCTCGCCTTCATGATAGTTCTGAAGATGGTTTATAGTGAAAGCCGAAATTTTGGCAGACAATAAAATATATATATATATATNATGGCTGACAGTGTACGCCGAAACGTCGGCAGATAATAAAAAGAATATTTTTTTTTTAAATTGTATTTTTATGGATCAGCTTTGACCGAACCCCATCAAAAATTCAGTACTAACAACTTCTACGCCAAAAACTTTTTCATTTGAATCTAACTTTTCAATTTCCAGGGTCCAGTTAAAGTCTATAAGTATGATAATCTTAATTAAAACACAATATAATAACTCTCTCTTTAATTTCCTTTGTAACTGGTAAGCTTAAAAATCGAATAACAGACCCCAAAGACTAAAATTAATAATTATTAAACATACTGATAAATAAAATACTGTTTCTATTTATTGAAATATCAAAAGTGGGTATTTTTGAAGAACAGTTATTGACAATACCACTTATCAACATAATTAATTAAAAGTGAGTTACCAATATATTGACAATTAAAACATACTTATGTGGGTGGATCCGCATAATAGTTACACCAGTTTCATTATCTCCAGCAAGAATAGCATGAATAATTGGAGCAGCTCCTCTCCATTGTGGTAAAAGAGAAGCATGAACATTTATACAGCCCCTGAAATAAATTAAGAATAACTAATATGCTATGATAAAAAAAATAATGATGCAAAATTTATTTAAGTTAAATTAATGGACAATATTTACTAAAAATTTATAATTATAGAACAAAATAACAAGGAGTCGAGACAAAATTAGGAATACCAGAAAACTTTAATCATACCATCATAAAATGATTTATTTCCTAATTACACAAATGCTACTACAAATTGTAGCTTTAGAGCTATCTATTCCAGTTATAGTGTTTGAAACAAATAAGCCACACACACAAAATAAGATGAGTAAAGAATTTGTTGGGGTTCAGTCAAGGTTGGTCCAAAAAAATGTAGTTTTTATTCGTTTAATACATAAAAAATACTTTTAAAAAGATAAACAAATTTGATCAAACCCCAACAAATTCTCAATTAATAATATCTAGTCTCCATTTGAAATAAAATAAAATGGTATCGTGATTTATTATATTATGTAACTCCTTTTTAAAAGTAAATAAAATACTTAAATATTATTTGAAACAAAATTCTGGAATTGAGATTAACTGACCAGTTTGACAATACTCACAATGGAAGTGATTCTATCAAAGATTTTGAGATGAGGTTTCCAAAAGAAACAACTATTCCAATGTCATAGAGAGACTGGACTTGTGATGGTTTAACTGGCCAATAATATAATTGGAGTTTCTCAGTTTCACCAAATTTACACACCGCTGAGTGCTTTTTTGTTACAATGCCCAAAGAACTTATTAGTGTTCCTGTCCTCCTAAGGTCAATTGAAATCCTAATCAGTAGAGAATGTGTTAGATTTTACAAAAATGGTTTATTTTCATTTTACATACAGTTTAGCACACAAGGTCTTCAAACTTTGAAGAGAAAAATTATCTGTACCAAAAAACAATATTCTCCAAGGCGGTCCTTTTACGATTTGCTTTTTTGAACATTTTTGAGTATATCTTTGATTAATGTATATGAGGCTATCCAATTTTCTAAAAAGAAAACTAAGTTTAGACGTAAAAAACATTTTATTTTTACCGGTTTTTTAATGGAAACAAATTTGCAACCTCTGTTTAGAAGGTTATTCCAGTCGACACAAAGACGAGTTTAGAGAAGACAGTCGAAGTTCATTAAATGCTTAGTAATTTTGACGTCATTGTGTAACCTTTTACTGCGTGTTCGAGTCCCGCCCGGGTAGGCTTCTTTCGCGAAATAACATATTTTCAAGGTCAAACTTTAGTGTCTCTGTCACTATAACCTACCCGTCACTATATAGTTAAATCTATTATTCTATAGCACTCGGATCATCAAAAAATTCCAGCAGAAGTTATGCTTAAGAGGCTTGGAAATCCGTTGAGTGTCTATAGGATAGTGGGATGGATTTTGCTCCACTGTGGGAATACTGGGAGTTTTTGATAGTGTATCAGCTCCTAATGGATTGCTTCTGTCTATATTGTCCATTAGCTGCAAAAGCGGCACAGCCTCTATATCGAGCACTATGAATTTTGGCATGATTAAAGTTTGTGGACACCTGCACATTTGGGACACTTTTGGTAAAGATGGTAATGTCTCTTTAAATGACCTACGCAAAGGCATTTGACACACTGCCCGGCGCATTGTGATCTCCTTCTATCAGAAACTCGGGCACCCACTTCAAAAAGATTATTAATATTTTTCCCCCTTGTCAAATTTTCTAATTAAACTGTACATAAAGGAGGCGTTTAAATTTATTTTACATTCTAATTACTCTCACAACTGGGTAGTTAAGAATTTTAAATATTTCTGTTATTCCCGCATCGGTCATCCCTTTATATAGTCTAATAACGACAGAAAACTTTCTATCTTCCAGCAAAACAAAGGGATAATATTTTATGTTCGGGTCTATCATAGAATTTTGCCAATTTGCGAAAATCATCTGAATTTCAGATCTCTCACGTGATTTTTAGTTTTTTATAATCCTGTACAATTTCAAAAGGAAATTGTGGAACAATTTGATATCTCGGCGGACACTAGGAAAATAATCCGCATCGCTGAAAAAAATTGGAGGGATTTTCAGAAGTTGTGATGAGATATGATTAGTGCGAGCAGTGAGTCGGGAATGTTCCTGTGAGTCGGGCAGCTCTGATTAAAGGGAATATTTATTATTAATAGGGTTTAGGTAATGGTCGAAATTTGAGGTCGTGCATATCTATTCCGTTTAGACTTATGCGCCTCAAAAGGCCCTCCCTCAGTCATCCTCTCGGAAAATTATTATTTAAGGGGTCAACGTGTTTGGTAGAACTTTCTAAGACTAAACTAGAATTTGTTGTTAGATATAGTTAGGATAGGTAAATCAAAGGCTTTGTTTACAATTGTTACCAATGGGGGGGGGGGAGGATATATGACTGCTATCTCTTACCTCTGTTACTGGGTTTGAGTTTAGCTGGCTCAAGGGCGACAATATATTCATTTGACAATTCTGGAGGCGATTTTCGTCAAGTCTAGCTTTCGCCGCGAAGTGCCGTTATTCAGTAGTTTTTCTAATTAATCATTCTTCGAAAAGATCCGAGGTAATATATTAAAATAATTTATTTTTACAGAGCAATAAAATTTCGTGAATACTTTGTCAAGAGGATCAGATGGTATTTTCTCCAGCATGTTGTCTAGAAAAGACCATGAAACTAAAGGCATGTTCCACTGAGTTAGAAACAGCTTTTATCTATTCGAATCTTCACTGAAGTACCGTCCTGTGTAGAAAAGTTCTCAACAACTTTCTACTGAAACTGATTTAGAGGGCAGGAATTAGTGGCCATAACATTAATCGCTGCACTCAAAATAGGTTTTAGTAAAATTATGAACTTGTGAGACTAGAGAATATTCAAATTAGTAAACAGCATCAGCAGACAAAAAAGAAGCTGCATCAGGCAGGGAAACCTGATAGGAATAGAATTTTTTTTTACTAATATCTTTAAATTAGCCATTTTATTAGAGCTGGTGAAATCTCAGTATTTATAAAAGTGGTTATCTGTCATATGATATGAAGGCGCAGCACCAGGATTGTGAAACCCCACCGGATCCCATTTATTACCCTGGCGCCCCAAGGTAGTAGTTCAACATCCATGTTTTGTGGCCGCAGTTTTATTTTTATTTCTATACTGAAGTATACTTTAGTATACTAAAGTGACTGACTTATAAACGAGGCATTCATCGTTCTCCGAGAGCTGAAGTCAAGCCAGGAGAAGGAAGCACTCAATTTATTTTCATTTGTGAGTCACCGGTAAATAAAAATATTTACCATTTCATTTTATGGTGGTAACATCTAAATAAAAATATTTCATAGATCATAACAATTTTCTATAAATAATACAAATAAAATTGACACAAGCAGCAACCCTCACATCATACAGTTCCAAGTTTATACGTAAGTAATGGGATAAAAAATGAAAAAAAAAAAAAAAAATTATAATTAAGGTTCTTTCTAATTATATTTAGTTGTTGATAGTTGTCGGTCGTAGAATTGGTCAGGGATTCGGTCATGGAATTTGAAGGAATAAAAACTAAAAAATTTGTATGGAAGCAGGTTTTTTTACAGTCAACGTTTCGGCCCCAAATTGCAGGCCATCTTCAGAGATAAGTAACAAAAGAAACAGAAAAAAAAAAGGCAGGTCTGTAAAAAATATACAAATATAAAACACAAAGGAATAGGAATGAATAAAACAATAATAGTATGTGAAATCTAAAAATATGAGCAATTGAACTAAAACTGGACATATATAAGAAAAATAAAAAAATACATTGTAAACCATTTTAAAAGTGCTCATACCAATGGGGTTGATTGAGGGAGCGTCTCTTACTTAGTTTTTAAGTTCGTTATTCTAAAATCATTCCTTTTCCCTTGCATTTTATATTTGCATATTGATTACTTTTTAGATCAAATCTGTTTTTATATTTCTTTTGTATGTTTCTAATGTTAAAGAATCCCTTAAATTTAGGCAATAATAAAAATATTTTGCTTTCCAAATGAGCTTTTATTAATTCTAATTCCAAGAATGAATTCCCGACCACTTCTTCCTCATATTTTTAGTTGTATTTCAAAATTATTTATGTTTAATCTTTATTTATTTATGGAAATAAAGGAACAAGTACAGTTAAAGTAGCTTACAAATAATAAGAAAATAAATAAAACATTTTGTTTATTTATATTACAGAGTTGGCAAACATTTATATAATAGTTACATTTATTTACAAAACTCGTCAGATTAAACAGATATAACACTATTTGTTAATAAGTGAATGTGTGTTTCATGTGAATGCATTGAAACACACATTCACTTATTAAAAGTTTGCATATTTATCCTTCATGTTGTAGACTATGGATTCGTGTCCAACATTGGAGCCCCATTCGTGGACATAACCTATGAGTCGTTTTTTAACCGATAGATGAAGAGAACGGATGAAGAGAGCCGGAGTTGAGTGATGAAATGGAACGGAGGTATCTCACATGTGCGTATCGAATCCCGCCACCGTTTTGAGATTGAGAGTTGCTTCCGGCTTCTTTCGGCTAGACCAGACTGCCAGACCAACGAGGACGTAAAGCGAATCGAACGACTTCAGCAGAAAAGCTGAGTAGAACGAGACGAATGACACCACGTAGTGTAGATGTGGCTTATGAAATGCCATCTTCATAGGCCTGAAGTTTAGTCAGAAATAAATTTACCCATTTTCTAGGCAAGAAATTCCTGCAAGTGAATATCCCCATACTCCCATAGGTAGATAGTGTGTGTTGGTAAGAGGGAAAGAGAAAGGAAGGATAATGGTATAATACATTTAAAAATAATTTTTCTCAATTAATTAATTAAATAAAACCTTTTCTAATAAACAAACCGTAGCAATATTCTATACAGAAAGTACTTAAATTATCTAAAATGAATCCATTAAATTCTACTACGAAGTTATTCTCTTACACCGTCCCTCAATATTTGGCTCTCCGTCATGCTGACACATAGGCTATATGAACAAATTTAGTATCACAAAGGTTGTTTTGTTGAAAATTTAACCCCGGCATTTAGTACATACCAACCAATTGGAAATGAAAGTATTTGGAAATTAATATCTGTTTTACTTTATGAAATCTCGGTCTTCATAAAAATCCTTATCTGCAACATGTGGTTCAAGCTCATCAGAGGACAGGAAAATTTTAGTCAGTTACATTTGTTCTTTCGTGTAAGATACGTTTACAAGGTAGTACTTCATCCCATACTTGAAGAGGCTGTGGCAATGAGATATTGACGAGGGATTGAGTTCAGTATTCGTCCCTCCAAATCCTCTGCATGGAAATGTTCCACTGGGCTGCCAGCTGGGGGGAGTACTCGGTGGCGTGTCTTCTCGCAAACACCCTCCGCATCCCCAATTTCTGCACGTGGCGGAAGTTGTCGGCCAGAACGTCGTTCCCTGACCACAGGTGCCGGAAGTGAGCCATCTGTAAATAATAACAGCCAATTATTTGTTACACATTACACACACACACACTTTTATAATTCATTTTGTTCAAATATAAAAGTAATTTTTTTTTTTTAAATTCATAAACTTTTCAGTCACGCTTGCACACAATACACACAAAAACTATCTTACACACTGTGTATATATATGAGAGTGAGGTGGTTGAGTAGTGTGGGGGCGAGCGTGTACGCTTGAGTGCAAATAAGCGAGTGAGTTGAAAATCAACATTCTGTAAAATCATTAGCCCTCCACCAAAATAAACCTGTCTAACTTGTCCCCTAGATCCTTAGGCTACTTATCCGCAATAATTCCTACCTATTTTTCCTGGTATTGCCCACTTTAATGCAGGCCTCACTCCCTTTGTAATTACCGGCTCATACCCCCACCCCACAAGTAGCGGTGTAGCCAGTTGTCAGTACACACCTGTATATAGCGCCCCGTCTTTCCAACTATAATATACGAGTTGTGGGAAGAACTGAGATCTCAAACTCGATATACATTTGCAGTAAAGTGTCAATGACATGTGAGAGCAGTTTCAGCTCGAATCGTTGCGAAGATCACATTTAAACAGTGAGTAAGGCGAACTACTTTTGTAGCTGTTATCCTTAGCAAAGGAGACGACAGGGGAAGACCTGTCTGGCCCCCACCTCGCTGAGCTAGGCTTTCATAGCCTCCCTTATCTCTCTGCCTGAGGAGTAGGAGCCTCCGTAAGATAAGAGGCGGCATTCAGCCAGTAGCACTCAGTTGGAGAGAGACCAACTACAGCCACGCCCCAGCACCTCTCAAGGAGTGACCATCACACCCCCCCGCCAACGAAGTGGAAAGTAGGAATGAAAACCTATCAACTTTCACAACTGTTAATCCTTTTCAGCCTCTTCAAAACATTACTGGAGAGGAGATGGAAACCACCACCCACGTATACCCCGATCACCTCCCATTTTTGTTCGAAATGTACAAAACTTTCGCCTAATGTGGACTCAACTCGATGAGAGAGTCGGCCGCGGGAGATACACATGTGTCAATCGTCAGCATGACACTAAAATAATGTCAGTAGCCCAGACACCAGAGGTATAGTGAGCTATCTGAAAGAGACAAACGCCCAGCATCACACTTACCAACTAAAAGAAGAACGTGCAGTCAGGGTCGTCATCCGTCACCTCCACCACTCAACCTCTCCTGATTATATCAAAGAGAAGCTCACTGAACTTGGCTTCCAGGTCAGAAATGCCATTAACATAACAACAAGCAGGCCTGATAATGACGGTCATACAAAGTCTCCGTTGCCCTTGTTCTTTGTGGATCTCGAGCCCACATGCAATATAGACGAGATTTACAATATAACCTTATTTTGCCATTGCAGAATACGAGTGGAGAAGCCCCTCCCTCGAAGAGACATAGTTCAGTGCCACAAATGCTAGGAATACGGTCACACTATAAGATACTGTGAGTATGGTGACCGATATGTCAATTGTGGAGGGACACATCTTACAGGAGACTGTCAGAAATCTCGAAGTACACCTGCTGTCTGCGCCCTTTGCCAGAAAAACCATCCCGCCAATTATAAAGGCTGCCAGGTCTACAAAGATTTGAAGCAGCGGATCCAGCCCTCCAGACAGCAGGACTCAGCACCTGGAACTCGAAGACCCCCACCACCCCCAACCAGAAAAGTCGAATCAGGTTACTCTTATGCAAAGGCGACCTACCAGCCCAAACAAGAAGAACCTCTTCCTCAATGCCAGCCTCCCAGGGGAGAGCGACCTGCCATCTCTCATGTTCTTCCACCGTCAATATCTAATGATTTGCAATCCATACTCCACTCATTTTCTCAGAATCCCGCGCCCTCATCACTATAAAAACCTCATACAAGCTGAGCGGCAAGCTCGAGCCCTTTTCCAGAGGTACAGACATCCCTCAGATCGTATGGAGTTCAATCAGCTATCTCGTCTTGTAAAGCAAAAATTAGGTGCTTTACGAAATGAGGCATTTAATGTCTAGCCTCTCAAAAGGAGACAAATCCCTCTTAACTGCTCCTCGCAGGATTCAGAAGTATTATGAACCTTCTACCCCTTACGTCGAGAAGATGGTTCCTGGGCCTCTTCCGACAAAGACAAAGCCAAAATGTTTGCCCAGCATCTAAAGCAAACATTCACTCCTCATCCAGATCCCGATAACTTATCCAATAACGCGGAGGTTGAGGAGTCACTGGATATACCATTACCAATGTCCTTACCGATTAAGGCAGTGACACCTTCTGAGGTCAAGTACATTATAAACCATCTGCCTAAGCGCAAAGCACCCGGCTATGACCTTATCACCAGGCTAATACTTCGAAATCTACCCCAAAAGGCAATTATTTTCCTCACTTACCTCTATAATTGTGTCCTTCGAACCACCCATTTTCCACTTCTTTGGAAATTTTCAGAAATAATCCTATTTCCTAAACCCGGTAAATCTTCTTCTAACACATTATCCTATCGACCAATTAGCCTTTTTCCTTTACTTTCCAAGGTATTTGAGAAAGTACTTTTAAAACGAATAATACCTATAATAACTTCCTTAAATATTCTTCATAATCATCAGTTCGGCTTCCGATCCCATCATTCTACTGCCCAGCAGGTGTTTTGCGTTGTAGACGTTATTTCCTCTTCCCTCGAGAGAAAATAATTTTGTCCTGGTGCAATCTTAGATGTCACTGAAGCATTTGACCGAGTATGGCATACTGTACTATTATATAAGCTTAAGTCCATATTTCCAAGTACCATCTACCTAATCCTCAAATCTTATCTTTCTAACCGTTTCTTGAGGGTCCGGCTAGGATCAGATTACTCCGAACACTACCCTGTGAAAGTGGGTGTTCCACAGGGCAGTGTGCTTGGATGCATCCTTTTTATCCTTTATACTGCAGACATCCCTACTCATCCTAATACTCTTTTAGCCCTCTTTGCAGATGACAAAGCGATCCTCTCCTCCCACCCTGATTCCAAAACCGCTTCTAACATTTTACAAAACCACCTTGATGCTATTCAGCAGTGGTGCAGTAAATGGAGAATTAAAATAAACGAGTCCAAATGTGTACAAGTAAATTTTCAACTAAGAAAAGATTCTCCTGATAATGTTACATACAATAACATCCCTATACCCCTCTCTGATTCAGTCCGATACCTTGGGTTCCACCTCGACTCACGAATCAACTGGAATGAACATACTAAAATCAAACGACAAGAACTCAACAGACGCCACGGACACTTATAAATAGGCGCTCACACCTCACATCAAAAAAACAAACTGACCATCTACAAGACCATAATACGAACAATCTGGACCTACGGTGCAGAACTGTGGGGTGCCGCTAAGCCTTCCAATATCCAACGANGAAGATGGCTTACAATGTAAGCCGAAACGTTGGCAGATAATTTAAAAAGTACACATTTTTTTTTTTTTTGATCTACCTTGACCGAACACCAACAAAAAAAAAACATTTAATAATTATTCTTTACCGAACCAGGAAAATATTTCTAGTGAAAATTTGGGTAATTATTTTCCAAATTATTAGGTGGTTTTCTTCAATAACAGTGTTTTCACCTCCAAACTGTTATATTTACTAATTGTATATGAATGAAAACTATCAACGTGATCATAATTTTCAATCTGTCTCAGAATGAGAAGAAATACAAGTTTTCATCATAAGAACAGCATTTACATTATGTTATGCACAATAAGATGCATTAAATGACATAAGCTTATTAAGTTTGTAAGTTTTGACTTATATATCTATATAAAAAAAGCTTGAAAGATCATTGGTTCATATTTTGTATTCCGTCTTCTTTCTGATTTATTTTGCGACTGCCCCATGTACGAAGGAGGCTTTTTATTGATCCCATGAGGGGAGGAAACAACTAAAAACCTCAATAGCAGTCGGGAGAAACTTACTTTTCTAAACTTTGAAATTTGTTTGAGGTAAAAAATCTACAGATACAGAGAAAAGTATGAATATTTTGAGAATTATATCTGCAGGAAAGCTTTTATTCTAAAGGGCTCTTCGGGGAATGACCAAAAAAGTAGAAAAATGTGTTAAAAAAAAAAAAAAAAAAAAAAAGATTCCAAACCCTACTTATCAGTCATTGACTGAGTGACCATTTGATCCAGGTGGCACGACGTCCCCTCTCGCCTTCATGAGCAGTAGGTGTCGTGAATTTTTCCACACATTAATTATTGTTTTTCGACAGCATTTGATATCACATAACTTTTAGATACGGGAATCTTATATAATAATAATGTAAATCGTTTAATTTTATTATGTTTTCCTTATGATATTGTATTTCACCAGCCATAAAGACGATTACAATGCAAACCGAAACTTCGGCAGATAATAAAAAATACTCATTTTTAAAATGTATTTTTTGGATCAACCTTGAGAGAACCCCAACAAAAACATCTACTAATGTACATCTTTTTCTGTCATATAACATTCCACACCTCTGTCTGTATTTCAGCCCTGATGATGACTTACAAGTTCAGTCGAAACGTTGGCAATAATAAAATAATTACCCAATAATTTTGGAGTGTTTTATTTTTCTGATCCTGGCCGAAATCATGACTAATTTCTCCAGCACAATACTCAATGGCGAACCAACCTCCAATCATGATAATAATAACGAAGATATTAAGATTTAAACATTTCTCGCACTATATCCCCCTCACACTAGACCGACTTAAACTATTAACGAACTCATCCCACGGTTTGCAGAAACCAATATAGGATTGATGGAGATTCGCTAAAATTTACAAAATTCATTTCATGTTGCCAAGGAAATATAGAAGGCAATATAGATGTACTATAAAGAATCATTGCTTCTCCCCTCCATTTGAATGGACTCAAGGTTATCTGAACTCTGACTTATAACAATTCTTACCTTAATTCTCAGGGAAAATTGATTTAGAGTAAACACTGTAATAATATAAAGTGAAGTTGAGAGATACCTGTGTATAAGAGACGGGTAGAGGGTCAGGGAAGATGAACCAGGTGACTGCCTCCGAGCATGGCGGGGTGGTGAGAGAGCCGTGGTAGCTGTAGAAGACGTCAGTATTGGCTGGCATGAGGAGAGCGAGCGGGAAGGAGCGGCTGAGGTAGGTGGCGCTTCCATCGCTTCGGACCATCTCCAGATCCGCCAAGATACGCCTCAGGGGACCGCTCGAACGCTCTTGTAGCTGTGGGAGGCAAGCACACATTCAGCGTCAACCGCCAGTATGCCCTAAATGTAGCTCTCAAATGAGCGTTCAACATATCATCAAGGAATGCCCATATTACTCTAATTTATTCACATGTAAAAACCTCCCAAGACAACTGTCGGCATCACTGGTAAACCATGAATCCAATGTAGGCAAACTTATGTGCATTTTGAGAAAAACAGGCTTATATGAAACAATTTAATCCCCCCCAACACACAAAAAAAGAAGAAATTTAAAAAAAAAAATGTTATTTTTTAGTTGTTTGTTTTTGTTTTAAGTTTTATTGTAGTATTCACTATAGAAATCTAATTGTATCATATTAAAATTGTTATCTATTGTTTCTAATTTAATTGTTAACTTACCTTTTAAGTTATATAATTCATATTTCTGTTTTTAAAATAGTTTTGTGCCTATATTTATGTGTACGAATATAACTTATTGCACACCAAGTACTATATAATGAAATGTAACCAAGAACTAAAAAAAGAAAAAATATAATTCATATTTCTGTTTTTAAAATAGTTTTGTACCTATAATTATGTGTACGAATATAACTTATTGCACACCAAGTACTATATAATGAAATGTAACCAAGAACTAAAAAACGATAAACATTTAAAAGAATGGATAACAGATTAACCCTAGAGAATCCCCAAAAGTCAGGGCGTAATAACCATGATGTTGATCGCCCTATAAACTGATCCTAATCCTAAAACTGGACGCCTCAAAACCACCTACCTGCACTGTGGAAAAAAATCCTTTCCCGACGGTAAGTAAATAAATTAAGCAGATTTTTAATGTTTTTTTTTTTTTTTTTTTTTTCAAATATAAATAATTCGCATATGAGAGAAATGGTCAGAGTAAAAGGTAAGATTATTAAGGTTGGTTCTAGACTGGCCGAGAGAGAAAAGTGGGGGAAGCGCTCAAGAATCGTAAATATATTCTTTAATAAGCGTTTTCTTTAATAAGAAAGTTTATTTTGTACACAAATAATATAAAAGATAAAAAAGAATTGCTATAGAAAATATATATTTAATAAATTATAATTAACTTCTCTAAAGCTTGACAACAGCTACAAAATAAATATGTTAATGATTATTGTATTACGTTTACCTGTATATCTCCACCATTTTGTCGACTTATGTAATTTGTAAATTCATACAGTGATTACAGAAAAAAGTTTAAATACAAAATTTGGTTTCCAGGCATATAACAATGAAACACTTGTGGCTGCGATACATATACCAAATAAGAACAGGTAGTATAATGAGTGTAGTGAACATACAAAAAAAAAATTGCAGAGTGTAAATTTTTCCGGAAGATTTCTTGACCTTCGTCAGTGAGGAGTGAAGAGAAACTCATTCTCTCTTTACTCCTCACCGACGAAGGGCAAAAGATCTCTTCATCCAACCTGTTCTCATGTACTACACACACACACACACACACACATATATACATATATGAGGGAGTTTCTGGCAATTTGATTTTGACGATAGACGTTCTGACAAGGGATTTCTCCGAATTAAAAAAAAACAAAACATTCTNATATATATATATATATGTGGAGAGAGAGGGAGAGAGTGGGGGGGAGGTTGAGAAAGAGAGAGAGAGAGAGAGAGTGAGACGGGCATGCATACGTATATATGGCACGTATAGGTGGGAGAAGTTAAGGTAAATGGGTAGGCGCGTTATTTAAGGTGGGGGTTTATATGAGATGTATAAAGCACGGAGATAGTAGGAGCAAGTCTATAGGGGCAGGGAAAGACTCGGGTTTACACAACAAGGGTATATTTATAAAGCACCTTTACATGTAAGTATAGTTATTGCAATACTTATTGGGAAAAAAAAAAAAAAAAAAAAAAAAAAAAAAAAAAACCATTTTTATTGGGTTTTCATAATAAAATCTCTTAATAAAATCTATTATTCGTCATGGCTTACTGCAGAGCTCGTCGAGCTTTTCCCGGCTATTCAGTCGAGATTGCAGAGTAATCTCCACAAGTAACGCCCAATGCAATTTCAAAATGTTTTTTCCTGCTCCCAAATAAAATATTTTCTGTCAATGTTTTTATTTCTTCGAGAGAATGCAATCAGCGAATATTTGTCAATTTTATGCTCGACTCGATTTTCCTCACACCAATTTAAAACATAAAATAATGTTTCTTGTAGTTAATGTGCCTATTTCTTTATTTTAGTTTTGAGATGAATTTTGAAAATTCTGCACAAATAAATCTCGAAAATCAATATATTTTATATTTCTAATATTTGAAACATAAGAGGCCACACCCAACACTCGAAATACAAGCATAAATATTTCTCTTAATATGCGTTTCTTTGAGAAATGCTATGGAATATAAATGTTCAAAAAAATACGCTCTATAAAGATATTATAATATTGCATTTTACACCTATTTTACTTGAATTTTTTTTTCTTAACGCTAATAATTAGGAAGATATTACTATTTTAAATAATAAATCTCCCTCCTGACTTTTAACGTTTACGAACTTATTCAATGGTTTGCACAGTTTTCATCCCGAATTTGGCTTCATTATTTTGAAAGGGCTATATTTTTCTTCCCTAATGTAAGACCAGTGAAGGTCTGTTAAAATTTCTCAAAATTCGTATGTCGTACCAACAGGAATTACTTGATTTCCCTATAGCATAGGAGAAGATATCTATCAGTCTGGATCTATTAGCGATGTGGTCTGGTTCCGGAGACACTGAGAACTGCCTTAGCGCTTCAGAGCGGGGGCCTATGGTCTCAGTTCCCCTGGCGGGTATGACCATGGCACAGACGTGCGGGGGCGTTTAATGATTCTCCCCTCACTCCACCTGGATTACAGGCACCATGTGTACGGCCTGCCATGAGGAGAAGGTAACCGCAATAACCTTGAATCTGTATCCAGACTAAAAATCCTTATAGTATAGAAAATAAATGTCTAAAAATATGTTTCTGAATACTAAACTAGACTCTCAAAATGTTAATCTCTTACATATGTATATTGCATATATACATGTTATGTACGTATAAGGTCTCTGTCAGTGTTAATTGTATCAATCACACTGTTTTACATAACATACATTTAAATGATCAATGAAATGGCTCGTACCTTGTTAAAAGTTTTGTAATATAAATGTTTCTCGCGGTATATTAGCTAGTGATTACTGACATATGTAGTGTAAAATGGTTTAAATAAGTTTTGGGTTTCATATTGACAGCCTCTACCACAACAACTAATCTGAATATGTCACAAAATCTCTCGGTTGCTACTCCTTCGTAGTCCCAGAGTGGCCCAAGTATGATTTAAGTATATGATTGATTGATCAGCAAATGTCAAAAAGATAAAGAATAATGAATATATGCAGATACAAGAACATGATGTTGGAATAACCAACATATGAATGATAATTGACAGATCTAATATTTATTATTCTATTGATATTGATGGTGGGTTTGAATTTGTGTGTTTTTTATTAATAAATTAGCCCAATTAAATCGGAAAAATAAGTGTACAGCGAGAAACAGCACTTAAAAAACTTAAGACAACTAGAATACCTAGTGAATAAGAAAAATATAATAATGTATTTTTCTGCGAAAATCCAGATTGAATTTCAAAACGTTGATCTGAATCAATTAAATGGATATTATATTACCAATAGTTAATTATTATTTTTGTTTGAAGCCATCTGGTTCTGATTACGGAGAACTGAGTAATCAATAGACTACATGTTATTTGAATAACGGATCCGAGTTTGTTCTTCAGCCATTGTTGGCTGATAATTGAAATAATATTTTTTTTCTAAATGTTAAAACTAACAAAAAAAAAAAAAAAATTCCCTCTATCATCTTTGGTGTGTAGCAGACAGGATTGGAGAAAATACAGGAAAAAAACAATTATATATTATATTTCTAACATGTTATATAATTTTGATTCACAGGTTTATTTTTACTGTCATAGTAATGAATTAGAATCTATCATTGGAGTTATAAGCGAATAAGTATAGAAGTTCAATGATTGGTTTACAGTACAGACTCAAACCTAGCCCCTTGATGTGCGAAATCATCATCTTTGGCGAACTGAGAATTTCAAACGAAACCGTCAAGGAATCTGGAACTACTGTTAGATTGTCATATATCTTGAAATAGCCAAGTTGAGAAAGTTAAGAAAAAAATATATGGTACCTTATAATAGTTGAGAAGGTTTAATGAGATCTTTAATACAGATATGTAAAAAAAA
>KZ807108.1:116853-136613 GCA_000696205.2 Oncopeltus fasciatus
TATATACACCGACACATACGAAAACTCAACTTCTTGTATTTTTTAAAATTAAATTTATTATAAAGATAGAACTACCAAGTTGGTTATCGACCACACAAACCCACATAAATATAATATTGCTTTATTTTCGTTAGCTAAATTTTAGATCTAAATCTTTTCATACGGAAAAAATATTTTCTAAGTCATTTTATACTCAAACCAATAATAATAATAGCAGTGGTTCTTTAAAATTTTTTAATATTATTATTACGAAGGAAAAATTCTCGTACGGTGTGAAACCACGTTTAAAGTGAGAACCATTGTACTTGAATACTAACTCACGCGCCCTTGGTAGGCTTCCATTCCTCCTCCGTATGGCTGAAAGTCAAGAATTCACAATATGCTGTTACAATTGCTATTAATGTTACAAAGAATAATAACACTCGTTTATGGTTAGTCTACCTTTTAGTAAGGTTGGGGCGAATGACTTCACGAACCTAAGAGATTAGCGAGAACACTACAGAGATTTTAATGGAACGGGGAATGAGAACCAATTTAGAGCAGTTATAACGAGTCGCGGAAACAAATCCTTCAGTGGCAGAGTTTCTTCTCTGTGAAAATAATAATTCTATAAAATAATAGTAGTGCTCAATTATACAAAATATGTTTTATTCGGGGAAAGATTCATGGAATTACCCTTATTATTAAGTATATGCTTACCTGACCTGGTTTAGTACATGCTCGCTCCCCTTGTTGTTTTTACTACCCCAATGGAAATGTACAGCTTCCACGTCATATTTGCCCGGGAGAAAGGCACCAAATATGTGAGCGTAACCTTTGATTAATGACTTAATTTCAACTGAAAAAAAAAAAAGTATTTAGAATTCATACTTAATAAGAAATGAGCGCATCAAAAGTTGCATAAATATTAGTGACCTAACCACATATATTGATACATAACCATCTAGATTTTTAAATTAAATTATGATCTAAATCCCTCGAGTGTTATTACATAATTTTCATAGAGTCACAGACAATTGAAAATTGCTCTATTAAAAAGAGCTCAAACTAATTTTACTTTTCTAGCACTTATTTTGAAAGAGCCACTAAAATACTTTCATACTTCTCCATAATAGCTTTGATATTTTAAGAAATAAAATATAATGACAGTGTGGTGTATGAGTACATAAATACTTAAGAAAGGACTTGAAGAAAAGTCTTGTATGAATATAAACTAGAATTTATTCTTTAATTCCAAAGTTTCAAAGCTATTTTCAGAGCTGGTGATAGAGGTATTTTTTCCTTTTTTTTTTTTTTTTTTTTTTTTTTTTTTTTTTTTTTTTTTTTTTTTTTTTTTTTTTTTTTTTTTTTTTTTTTTTGCCTCCCTTGCAACCAATAAGGGTCATTGGAGGGAGGGGCTATCTACAGGTTGCCACCCTTTTTTAAACACCCATGGCTCAGGACAAGCTTCTATATTATAAATAAAAGATTGACCTGGGCGGGATTTGAACCCGCGGCGTCAGGATTGCGAGACCCGTACGGATCCCCTGAGCTATCCCGGCGCCCCCTATTTTTTCCTTGTCCTGGCTTGTCAGACATTACCTGTTACGATCATCAGCACTGAAGATAGCTTGTATTGTAAACCGAAACATTAGCAAATTCTTTCTTCTTTGTTCTAATAAAAATACTTTTCATTTATTTGAATAATTTTATAGCGGATCAAAAAAAGTAAACAGAATGATTAAACCTTGATCCTTTATATGGAAACAGAAGGATTGCAGGGCACATCTACTTCAGAAAGCACACACTCTGCCACAAATACTCAATACTGCCGAGAGCTGGCTTACCGGAATGCCCGTTGTTGGTGATGACGACAGGAGCGGGGATGAGGTTGTGGAAACCCACCATCTCGATGGCGGGGAAAGCCAGTGGGATGGCGAACTCGGTGTCTATGTGGATGGGGCTCTGGCGTCTTCCTTCGTCACAGGTTGGCGACATCTTGGACCAGTCACTTTGCTCTGGAACGACAAAGTCCCTGTTCATTGAACACTGTTTAATGAAGCTTATGTCTGTCACTGTAATTTACTCTTGTCTGCTTGCTTCTACTTCTGAATTTCTTTTAAGTAGGATGATGAACTGCTAAAAATAAGCCAATGAAAAGACCATTGAACTTTTTCAAAAATACAGTCAAGTCTTTCCTTACAGTTTCTTGAAAGAATGGGATTCTGGAAAATAGCTTCCTGAAAAAAACTATATAACTACATACATGCTTGTCTGATTGGAGGCATTGTCTGGTTTGAAAAACTTTTCAATGTAAGGCAAAGGGATTACCGAGGATTCTTCATTCACAAAAATAATTTACTTATCATGAGTTTTATTTCTTTATTTTTCAAACATAACTGTTATTTTTAACCGAATTAAGATTAGTTAGACTAATACTATTCAAAATGATTTTAATATGGATATAGCTTATTTCTTTTTTGAGAGAGAGATCGTATTTTTATAGATAGTTTTGCAGCAAAAATGTACTGATGTTTTTAATTTATGATTTTTGTTTACATTCTTTGCAAATTTCAATAATACCTCATTTATGGCTTTTTTTTTTGTACGATAAAAATAAATCAAACATGAATAACTTCTTTTTATTTATATTTTTTCTCATCGGAATTTGAGTTTTTAAAACCAGGAAATAATACAGATCATTTGATAACGGCTCTCCTTATCATTGCAAACACAAGTAATAGTGATTTTTCAATAGTATAATTTCATTTTTACTTCATCATTTAGTCAGAACTTAGAAATAACTAAATTATTTATTTGCTAGACAGCCAAAATTTACCTCTCTTTTGGCTCTCAGGGGCAGCAGATTTTGCAAGAGAACTAAAAAGAAAAGGCTGGCTGAAGGAACATGTATAATTGGGCCTTTAAACCTTGATATATTCGGGGCGCCGGGATAGCTCAGGGGATCCGTACGGGTCTCGCAATCCTGAACGCCGCGGGTTCAAATCCCGCCCAGGTCAATCTTTTATTTATAATATAGAAGCTTGTCCTGAGCCATGGGTGTTTAAAAAAGGGTGGCAACCTGTAGATAGCCCCTCCCTCCAATGACCCTTAGTGGTTGCAAGGGAGGCTAACCCAGCAAAAAAAAAAAAAAAAAAAAAAAAAACCTTGATATTATTAGAAATGGGATTTTAGAAGCAGTCCAATAGTCAGAATGAAAATATTTACTGAACTGGAATGTAATTGATCTTATTCAGTTAATGAGTACGTCCAACAATTCAACAAAACTGTTCAGAGTATTAATATAAAGAAAAACCATATTTAAATTCTTTCAATAGACTTCATAATAAATTTAAAAAAATCATTGCAAACCAATAATTGTGACCAAAAAACGAGGTGTGTTCTGTGTGTATACACACACACACACACATATATATGGTTATTAAAAGTATTGTATAATGAATATAAGAATTAGTTTGTCTTTCAAAAAAATTGCACATATTGTTATAAATTAATGCACGACATTAATTATGGGCTATGCAATTTTTTGTGTTTTATTTTAAGTATGCTGATGTATGAATTGATTATGCATTATTTATTTATTATTATTGTTATTTATTATACTTTCGTGATTGTTATAAATATTAGAAAGCTATATTAATTTTTTTTTTGTAAAATTTACATTTTAATTTAAAAACGTGTTATGTAATCTACGTTTGTATTTGACTTACCATATTGGTTGATCAGATAGCAAGGATATTTATACTTTTTTTGGCATTTGAATAAGTGTTCAAACTTAAAATAAGGAGGGAATAAAACAAGGTCAGTTAATGAAAAAAAAAAAGAAGTACGTTAAGGCCGAATTGTTTGAGCAGTAATGAAAGTGATGACTCTCACGCAATCATTCCATAAAAAAACCAAAAAAACAGGAGTTAAAAGTTTGAAAACAGGCATAAAAAATATTTCTATTGACCATGTAGATCAGAAATGTATGCAAAATAGTATATTTTTCTTATTGTAGAAGTGCAGAGGCAGATAAATAATAACGAAGTCTTAGATGTTTGTTATTTCTTCATAAAAAAAAAAAAAAAAAAAAAAATTCTAGGCTTGTTCTTTTTATTAGTGCTTTATTAACATTAGTGCTGCTCTCAGTGAATTAAAAAAAAAAAAAATCTGAGTATTAAAAGTCTTAAGTATATTTCAACAGATACTATTTAAGCAATGTTTATATGTAACAATCTTAGAGTATCTCATTACTTCAAACAAAAAATGCTCTATATATCTAAACATTTCTAATGATTTTTACAAACTTTTTGTTGATAATACGGTATTACATAATATTATATATTAATTACTTGTCAATAATAGCCTCTATGAGTTTATATTTCACTAAAGTCGAACAATGTTAAGAACAGCTAAGAAATAACCTCTAAAGAATAAACTGGTTCTTGCTTTACAGCGCCTTGCGATAAGATAACTCTGAACAATTTGAGACATGCCTGTTGCATAACCCGAGATCAGGTGTCTTTCAATTTCAATTAACAATCGAAAGACAACCAGACCCATCAGCTCATACCGATAGGACATAAATACATTCAACGTGTTCATTAATATTTTGGTGTTCAAGTGTTTGTCAGGTGCGTGTTGAATGTGTTTTGGGACAGACTGATACTTCGAAATCAGTATTATGGCAGATTTCAGTCTTTTATTATCTACCTTGCAAATCCTGACATGTATAATGCCTAAAATAACGAGTAAAGCACTCATAATTTAATAAATAATTATTTATTTAATTAGAAACAAACTAACACTTTTAGATGAGCCCACATTCAATAAACACTGTAGTTATTAGATTTTTCCTAGTGACAGCCGGATTTTAATCCCATAATTAACCACCCTCTGATATTAAAAATAAATAAATCCATGAATTCTTACTTTCATTGGTGTATCCGAAGTGAGCAAGTGCCACGTGGATCATAAAATAACCTGAAAAGAAGTAGATGGAATTATTGTCTGAAAATATGTAAGCAATAAGTAGTAGTATAAATAGTATAATTATAAAACAAAGTTTTCATAGTTTCCATCAATTTATTAGTTATTATAGTATAAATTCGGCCAAAAATTTGGCTCCATTTCATCATCCTCAATCCAATCATATTGAAATACAAACAGGACTTTCGTGTCCCAACAACCGATATATCATTATTAGTACTAATAATGTTATATAAATATAAAGGTCATTAAACACGTAATAAACTCAATGGTAATCTAAAGTAACAATTAATTCTTTCAATGGTTTCTCATATAATTTATATATATATATTTAAGGAGTATTCTGATACACAGGCAAAAACTCCGAAAAACTATAGCAAACATCACTCTGATTACCAATTTATAGTTAACAGATATAATTTTTATTTTCATCAAACTGTATAGTGTGAACATTCCACTATTTAACCGAATATCAGCTACAATTGTATTTATAAGACTTTATTTGAAAATGTTGTATATACATTATTTTATTAGAGCTATTTTAATATTTTGACAAAAATTAATATTTATCAATATAATGGTAAAATCTATAAAAAATTTGATATCTCTGATACTAATCACAAAAGATTCTTGAATAAAGCTACTTTAATTAATGTCAAGTTTAAGATGAAATAATAAAATGTATCTTATAAATATTATTTTTCTTGTGGCATTTATCCCACATAAATTCTAACAATTTTTAGTGCAAGGGAACAGAATAAAAAATCTAACTGTCCCAGTCAGGACTTGTACCTGGATCGAAGTAAATAACGAGAGTCATTTTAACAACTTAAAATGTCAGCACCTTCGAGCATAAGACGATATATTCGTATGCCTCGGAGGTTAGACTCTCGACACTAGTGCGGGGAATTTAATAACCTATCAGGCTTGTCCTGGTGGCTTAAATGTTAACTTGCCGATCCGGAAAGCTGGAGATCCAGGTTCGAGTCCTGGCTGGGACAGTTAGATTTTTTATTCTGTTCCCTTGGACTAAAAATTAATAAACTGTATCTTCCCCATTGTTATGTATTTTCTTATCGACCCTCATGTGCCATCCTAATGGCTCTCATTGATATTGCTTACATCTTCATGGAGTGCAGGAAGGGCCTGTACTCTGTAAATAAGGATTCTAATTTCACCTCTATCTTATTACTCTTCGTGGAGATAAACATATTTTATTGTTTCATATTAATACAAAAAAAAAACAAACAAAAAAAACCGTCAATCAGGCATATCCAAATAGGAGTAACTAGTTTCAATAGAACAGAGTTCTCAAGCTTATGTTTGCAGGAGTAGAATTATAGAGTTGTTAGTATTGATAAATACGAGTATACTACTAAAAAGAAAACGGAAAATAATTAGTTATTGTTACAAGTCATCTGATTATTTATTTAAATTATTGTTTATAGAATATTGCATGCGTTTAGTACCCCAGCACTAATGTTTTACGTGTCTTGAATAATTCTGTAGGCGGAAATGTCGCCTCTTTGCATAATGTCTCTTCTATTTATTGCATCAGACAAAAGAATTTCTTATTGGTCCTTAATCGGCAAACAATAAATGCTGCGAGAAGACTCCTTTTGGCCACTCTCAAAGTTTTCAAGTACTCGAAACTGATCAAATTTAGCATTATAAAAATTAGGTCTTTGAATAAAAAGAATTCCATAATAGAATATATAATTGATATTCTGTTTTGATGATATACAGAGTCATCAAGTTATATTTTATATTATGATATGCTATTTCCTTGCCTTATCAAGTTGAACTGAAAGTATGATAATACAGTAAAGTATGACCAATCAGAAAACTACTGGACTCCATTCAGAAATTAAAAAAAAAAAAAAAATCTTGAACGGTTTTAACAAGAAATCGTCCTCGAGGATACTAAGGATCGGGTATCCAGTTTGTCCCTATTACAATATTCACATTAAAATTTTCTTCTTTTTCATCTGTTAGGTTTATCAAATTATTTTATCTAAAATTTTGGAAAATAAACTATTTATGGTGTGTTTTTTATTTTTCGATTTCTAGCTCTAATAGCTGACTTTTAAATTGAATTGTGCTTTAAATGGACAGTTAAGGGTCCAGAATAAACCTGTTGTCCTTGTGCCTGATCAAATTTATTACGGCTATTTTGAAGACAAAAATGTGTTAAAGTGGACAGGTTTTTCTGTTTAAAATATTATATTTAGATTCCTCTTGTAATTAAATAGTTCTTCATAGAATTGATATTGAAATATTGAATATAAAATCTTCATTAAAAGAAGGCTATTTACATTTCATGTTCAAAACTTTTGATTATGATGTAAAATTTTTTCTGTCGTTATTAGTTATTTTTACAATTATAATTTATTAGAATTATAAATATTGTGTGGTTTAAGTTACATTTATGAGTTTCAGATCTCTAATAAGAGCAAGTAAGTTCTAGATCCTTTTTAAAGTAAGCAGATTTCCTGTTTTACTATAAATGGAAATATTAAATTTCGCTGAAACTGTTTTTGGGCAGAAAAGCTATAAAATGGAGGAGACTTAATCAAAACCATTTTACTGTCAGTATGGCATATCCAAGTCTATTTCCAGTCTTTGGGTTCCTTTGTTAGGATGTGATAATAAGATGTGTCTCTCTCAAAACTATTTATTTCCCACTCTACGGTTTTCGGCTCTTTATTGGGCTATATTTAGTAGCCTAGTAACTTCCTCTTTAGGCTACTTAATCAGTTCACTTGTCGCTTTAGATGTAACTTATTACTCACTTCTAACAGAGAAGCTTTCTTTTGGATTTTGGGTTCCTTACAAAGGATGTGTCTTCCTCAAAACTATTTATTTCCCACTCAACGGTTTTCGGCTCTCTATTGGGCTATCTTCAGTAGCCTAGTAACTTCCTCCTTAGGCTTCTCAATCAGTACACTTGTCGCTTTAGATGTAACATATTACTCACTCTTCCAACAGAGAAGCTATCTTTTGGATTTTGGGTTCCTTACAAAGGATGTGTCTTCCTCAAAACTATATATTTCCCACTCTACAACGGTTTTCGTCTCTCTATTTGGCTATCTTCAGTTGCTAGTAACTTCCCCCTTAGGCTACTCAATCAGTTCACTTGTCGCTTTAGATGTAACTTATTACTCACTTCTAACAGAGAAGCTTTCTTTTGGATTTTGGGTTCCTTACAAAGGATGTGTCTTCCTCAAAACTATATATTTCCCACTCTACGGTTTTCGTCTCTCTATTTGGCTATCTTCAGTTGCTAGTAACTTTCCCCTTAGGCTTCTCAATCAGTCCACTTGTCGCTTTAGATGTAACATATCCAACAGAGAGGCTTTCTTACATCTTTCATAGGTACTTATTATTATTATCTAATTATAATTAGCTTGCAATGTTTTTATATTTTTCTACTTAAAATTATTGTTGTATTTCGTTCTCACATTATACATAAATGTTGTTCTTCTTTTCATATTTTATTTATAGTTTATAAAATATTTTTNCAGCCAGTTTAAATCTATGGTGTGGTCATACTTTTATGCTCCTTGTTCTCTTTGGCATGTAAATTAAATTTCATGATTTAACTATAGTTATCTTTAATGAAACACATGATATCTGCATAGATTTCACAGCTCCAACATGGCAGACTTTTTATAATTTTATTCTTATATTTTATAGACAAAGTTACATTTTTCAATTGGTGTTTATTATTTCAGCCCTGATAAAGGCTTACATTGTAAGCCGAAACGTTCAAACGAATCAATAAATTAAATAATAGCCAACTAGTTTTTTTGGGTATTTATTTTATACTTTGGTCGAAACCCTGCCAATTTCTTTAAAGTTTTACGTCACAATTCAATAAGTTTACTTCATTTAATTAAATTAAGTAAATAAATACCACTAAAGACTTATTGCTTTACGGTAAATTTTAGAAATAACGAGACATAGTATAAGAAAATAGAATAACATATAATCTTTTATAACCGTCTTCGGTTTTGTTCTCATAGTTTTTATCATTTCTCCGTCATAATCCCTGATAATTTTTTTATTCATAATTGTTTCAATACTGACATTCAATTTGCTGCAATTTCTAATTGAATAATATTATCGAAATTGCACAATAAGTTGTACTACTAAAAATGTTAGAAAATTGCATTTCGGTATTTTACGAGTCATATACCATAAACCATCTAATTTAGAGGGTGGATTATGATTTACATATTTTAAATCAACTACAGTAGTTTATTTTTAAAAAAATAAACTGTAAACACATTAAATTACCAACTGAGCATGAATACAGAGATAATATGCACTTAATAAAGGCGGTTAATAAAGTTAAGACATCAATAAGGAAGTATTGAAGTAGCATCATTCATATTATTCTGTTTACAAGGTATTAATACTTATCTGTTTAAGTGTTTTGAATTTTTTTAATAAATAATTAAAGAACACTAATTTGTTTCGTTGGTTGAATATTATATTACTGGATATTAGTTTATTAGTTGCACAAAGTTTTTGAAACAATTTTTTTCCTAGTTTTTAATTGAGTATTATTTCAGTAAGTTTTGAAGTCATTGATGAGACTTGAAGGTTGGTGTTTTGGTACCATCTTGAGACAAGGTCGTAACAGTTGGTCATAAAGATTTCGGGTTACACATGTAGTGATAACGGATACAGGGTCATTCTTATGCTTTCTTAATTTTTTTTTTTTTTTTTTTCGTTTTCTAAATTTATTCATAAGTCAGTTCTATAGTTTAATTCATTTTTTAAACTTTTACTTACTTTCATAGTATTTTGTGTCATTATTCGTTGAATACTTGAATTTGTATAATCTACTTCCACTATTATGGTAAAAAGTCGTATTATATTTAAAATAATAGGAGAAATAAAGAGGGACAGACGGATGATGAATAATACAAAACAAAGTAAAATCGGCATTTTGGTGAAACAAATAATGAACATGTATCAGATTCAATAACAGTATAGAATCAATCTTCACTGACCAACCTCATAGGGATGGATTATGAATTTTTTCCCCGCGCGAGATATGACAGAAAAACGACGGGAAAGTCTCTACAAGCTATGAAAAGTTGGGTATACAGGGAAAGTTGGGTATACTCTATGATTTACTTAAAGATAGAATCTATATTACTATTGGATCAGCTCATATAAATAAAGACTATAAAAGCAAAGTTACCTATATCCGTATTTTGGTCGTTTGTCAAGCCTCTTTCTACATTAGATAACTGGGGAAGTAAAGCCCGTATTTTATAATACACACTATGTTGTTTCACTCTGATTGATGTTATGGTTACCCAACAACTGAAAGCTTAGTAAATATACTAAACATAATGTATTATGTATAATAAAATATGAATACACGTTGAATGTAACTAATCATAAAAGAAAAGACAAGTTTTTCATGGTATAAATATATTTTTAACAACCAGTTAGTGTAATTTGTATTTTACGTTGTTTTTTTACCATATAAATTACTTTTAAGAAATTGCTTAATTGTTTTTGTACTTCTTTTAATTACTAAAAGAAATACAAAAGCAACTTATAAAACTAAATTATAACAACTTATATAATAAATTGTAGGATTTAATATACGTTACTGTGCATCTTGAAGATAAAAATATGTTGACTTTGATGGTCTGATATATCGTTGCATTATCTGTGGATAATAGATTTCACAGATAATGGTTCAGTCGAAACGTTACATATATTTACAAAATATTTTATTGTGTTATATATGTCTCACTTCTTTAATAACGAATCAATAAAAATAGTAATTAAAAAGATCTGATTTTAATTTAAAATGTTCTGCACCTTTTTTCACAACCTTAAACACTTGAAAAAAAAACCCATTTAAAGCGAAAAATGGTAAATTTTTTATTAACAGTTAGTATTTTCATGAAATCAAAACAAATTGTTCCAATTAAATTTTTCTTTAATAATGTACGTAACTATATCTACCTTCAAATTTAAATTATTTACTGTAAAGGTTAGTATAGATTTTATCTTTTTCCACTTTTGATATATTCGAGTAGTCGTAAAATATTTGAAGTTCTATATATAAAAACTAAAGTTCTACATATGATTATAAAAACCACTGTATTTGACTCATATAACATAATGTGTCATGAAATATCAAACTATTGTTTTATTCAATTTAAAATAAAATATTCCTTATTAACAATTCAAATATAAAATAGTTATATTCAATATTAGTTGCTTTAATTGTTTATTTGAATAATTAATTATCAAATTTACACCATTACAAAACAACTATAAATGAAAAATAATCTTCTGTTTAAGACTGTTCAAATTAAGCCTAAATTAAATGACGAAAAATTAACTAGGGTTTGGCTTTTATATTTTAAAAAATGCTTAAAGGCAAATTGTATTATTAAGTTTTTATTTTAATGGGTACCTCTGAAAGGAGTCTTTCGGTGTACGTATATTCATTGAAAAAAAAATTGATTTTAAATAAATAAAAGTAGGGACAATGGCTCAACTTTGACATTTTAAAATTTTTATTTTTTTTGCACAGGATTCTACCAGTTAATCTAATCTATGTGATTGTAGGATATGTATAAACATATAATATCGGCGTCTCAGAGCTGTAAGAAAAGTTTGCTGAGGCGTATTGATTAGTTATCTATAGGAATAGCTCACCAGTTACGAGAAGGATAACTGGCCACAACATAATTCTTCACACACACAACACTCCTGAGTCTTGCTCAACGATTCCCTTCACACTGTTCGCGAATAATGAATTCCAAGGCTGAGGATACTGTTTACTTAGCTTGTCACAAGGTAAAATGGGTCTGGTAATATGATTAGAGATTACTCTCAGAGAATAATTATTATTATTTGTACATAGTAATACCTTTTTGAAGGTAAATGTGATTCTTTTAAGACCCACTAGAATACTTTTTTATTTCACTTCACAATTTGGTTAAATGCAAACGAAGGATGTCCGTGAGTGCGTTACAATTTTTTGGTATCATTAAAACTGAAGGTAAGCTTTTACCCTATTTCAATGTGGTGTTAAAATATCGTGATTATAGTTGGTTGAATAAATACGGTATCTATCTACACTAATTCGACCGATTATGGTAGTAAACGTGATTACGTAAGGATGATTATCCTTAGGAATTGTTACATGTTAATGAAAAGAGATTGTAACTATTTAATGTTACATAATAATGTCAAACGATAGTTGCTAATTAATGTATATGAATAATACATACTAATGAAAAATCATATCAGTTACTAAATTTATACGAGCATCAATATGTTTGTCTAGAAGAATATCAACTCTTTTCATGAGTGTCATACCGATGGCTTAAGTTCCTCACCATTCACTAAATTTTATCGCTACATTAGGCAAAACTGTCAAAAGAAAAAGAGGAAATAAACCAACAAAGTTGCAATATTTTTGGATCAGTTACATTGATGAAATCCTGTTACTTTGGAAGAGGTGTAGGGCGCCAGGAATCCGTTCGGGTCTCGTAATACTGGCGCTGCGGGTTTAAATCCCGCACTGGGCAAGCTTTTATCTATAAGTAAAAGCTTGCCCTGAGCCATGGATTACATATCATGTAAGATCCTTAAAAAAAAAAAAATGTATAAATTCTCTAAATCTAATGAAATCACTTACTAATGCCAAGTGATGTTATAAAAGAGCTTAATACGGTCCAAATCTGACGCTCTTGGTCTTGCTAGTCCAAGAATTTTACAAATGTTAGATAAGGGTATTAGTATACAGGTGCTTTCAATCTAGCCCTTCCTTATTCTATAATTCTATATATTATTGTTGAATAATTCTATAAGTCTATGTGCTGAAGCTGTGGAACTATCCTTAGACGAAACCAGCAAGATATATCATTTTTTTTTTTTAGAACCGTATAAAAAAAATACGGTTTATTATTTATTATAATTATTTTAGAAAACTGACCAACCTAATAACATTACTTCAATGTTTAATTTGTTGAATCATTCACTAACAATATTTTTTTTAAAACGGCAGTAGAAAAATGATCCCTTTCCTCTTCAACCTCCTATCTATTCCCTTAATCTAATCTATATCTCAATACCACTAAATTTTGAAAATACTCCAATTTTCATAACATTCATAAAGGAATTTAAAATATTTAAATCCAAGTGCTCATTTGTTACTAATGGTTTTAATACTAAATTAGGATGTGAAGTCGCGGTATTAGGACCTGTATCTTTTCGAAGATTTAAATGATCTTCTTTATGCAGTAATTTTACAGCGGAAATACTGGCTAAGTCATTAAATGTTACAGAAACCTCTTAGTAACACCATTTTCTAGCCTTTTTTCTAATAAATATATTTTAATTTATAAATTAAGAAAACGCGGTATTAAAAATATTTTTTCCTGAATATCTATTATTGCAGGCTTAAAAAAAACATAGTAGATAAACTTGCAAAAAAAGCAACTTTCAATGGCATCGAATACATATAAGAAATCTGAAAAAATCTAAGGGCACAAGAATGATTTTCTACCCATGAAAACAAACTTTGAGGGGTGAAATATGACGTATGTGAATGGAAGAGCTCTTTTATGGAATCTATTCAAAGCTTAATCATGGTCATCTTATGTCTATAGATTCCCCTCCAATATGTTCAATTTGTGGGCAAATCCGGAATGTAAAACATATTTTGACTAGCTGTGGAGCGTATGAGCATGTTATGAATAAACTTAATATTTCTCATATATTAAACTGGGGAACACATTTTTTGTTGAGTTAGATTTGACACGGTTTTTTCACTAATTCTTGGCGTCTGAATCTGAGAATAACCTCAGATTATGTCTATCACGTCAATTTTTTAAACTACAGGATATCCTTAGAAATCATAAAAACCATAAATTTAAAAGAACATAAAGTAAAACCGTACCAAATATACAGTTTTCAAAACATTTAATGTAAGTTAAATCGAATTCATACATATACAATTGTTTAATTAATGAACAGTACTTGAAAATTAAGATAAAAATTTGCGTTTGTAGCTTATTCTGGAGTGTTTAGTTTGTGTTCATTCGCGCTTGATGTGATGTTCGGATCCCTTACGTACGGAGTATTCCCCTTCTTCCAAAGAGAGAAATTCATTGAAAACTGGCTTTGGAAAACTTTTCACTATACAAAAGTAACAATCACTTGAATGATCTTTGAGCTCGCGCCAGATCATAGGTATACCAAATGGAAGCTTAGCACGTCATCCCCTGGTCCACATCCGTAAACCCTCAACGCACTGTTTACACACTTTATGAGGTGCCCATGCTTTATCTTGATCACCAAGTTTCACTTTAAAATAGGCAAAATATGCTTGTCTGATAAATGTACTGATGTTTGTCCTTTGACTGGGAATGGTAAAACGGCCACATATATAACAAAACGAATCGGGGCTGTTTTCGCACTTTCGACGAGTAGGACAGAGGTAACCATAAGGAAACATTTCACTTCAAATACACTATGTAGTTCTGTACAATTCCATCACGAAATACTAAATACAGCTTACCGACACACTACGTTTCACCACAGTATAACAGACGTAACTAAACAGGCAGGTCTAGACCAGCATGCACCTCACTCACATAGAAACCGAACGTGACGTGATAGAAAAAAATTAAAATCAGTTTTTAAACCAAAATGCCTAATTCTATAGAAAACAGCTAAAAAATCTAACTCAACAGAAATTGAGTTTCAAATTGTTCCCCAGTGTTATCTATCTCCTTAGAGGAAGAATAAAATCCTTAATGCTGTTTCTCAAGGAAACTTATATAATGAAGTTTAAAGAGTAGGCCATGAATGAACCCGTTGTATGCGTTGGGGACAGCGGGCTATCTTCTTCGGCCTCTGGACCTTAATCCTCTCCCAGCTCTTGGAGTCTGCTTGTAAGTTAGGAGGAAAAAGAATTGACCGCTCGACCTCGCAAGTCTGCGGTTTTCGCTGAACAAGGGTTGCTTGAGATATTCCAAACAAAAGGCAAAAAATGAACCTATTGGTTCAAATGCCCCCCCCCCCCCAAAAAAAAAATTAACTATTCATTTGAACTGAGCTAAATATCGAAAGTTGAAGAACGAGTGATCCTTCCACTCTTCGAATATGTTAATGAGTTCACCTTCCGCCTCTATTTTAGTTAGATTAAAGAGAAATAGGAGTCAAAACATCCAAGAGAAGTGCCCCCCACGATCCTCTGAGAGAACTGAGCCAGCTCTATTCCGTCTATTATTGAATGATCATCCTTGGTATCAGGTTGTCATGAATTATATTCACTTTGTTTCATTGTGTTGGAGAATTAAGTCAGGGTTTTAGCCAGGAGTAGAAAAATAAAATACTCCAAAATTGGTGGGTAGTTATTTTATTATAGCCGACAGTTAAGAAACTCAACCCCTAGAAATCAAGGCCATTTAGGAATTACTTTAGGAAGTATGACTCATAAGTTAAACAATTAAGATATCTGATAAGGAACTAGATATAAGCCCTTCATCCTTGGCGGAGGGCATTCCAGTTTTACCCGAGAGTCGGTCTCGTCGTAGGGTTAGAAGGCTGTCTTAGCCTTGGTTTGTTTTAAGTTAGACATAGTGAGTTTGTTGTAAATAATAATATACTTTTGTTTTGAGAAATAAAGTTTTTTTTAACTATTCGTGAACGAGATATTTAACTGACGTTTAGACTAAACTGCTAAGTCATCATGAGGGCGATAGTGATGTCAGGAGAAATCTCTGAGAGAGGTTAAAGGTCACATCTTAGAGTGCAGAGCTAAACTTAAGCTTCAGTGTGACCATAAACCTCCCTCGGGGATCTCTCCAGACATCACTATCGCCATGATGACGTCTTATAAGTTAAGTCTAAACGTCGGCAATAATAAAATAAAAACCAAACAATTTTGGAGTATTTTATTTTTCTGATCCTGGCTGAACCCCTGACTAATTTCTCTAGCATAATACTCGTCGGCCAATGAACCTCCAAGTGTTTTTCTTTGCATGTTTTAAAAGTGAAACTAAATATAATACCCAGGAACCTCATATAATATCTGGAAATCAAGAGTTACTGGCCAGCTTACTTAAGGCTTCATAATGTGGCGGAAATAGCATTAAACTCATTTAAAAGAGAGTTATAGAGAAAGTAAATGGAATATACTTTGCCATACACTCCAGAGCAAAACTCAATTAGTCATAGAATAAATTCAATCTCGATGAAGAAAGTTAGGGCTATTTCTGTTGAAAGGAAGTTAAGCCAAATATTTGTTGCATGAAATAATTAGCTATTCAGACTTCAACATATAAATGGTATCAGGTACTCAAGGACCTGGATATTCAGCACTTTTCTTGAATGATTATTTGGATGATCAAACATTTATCATTAATCTACACTGATTTATTTTAAAAATTTATGTTCTATAAAACTGTGAAACATATCTCAAAAGAGGCATCCAAGAATGAAACTATGAATCTTCAGTGCTTTCCCACTCTACCCTTCTTAAATATATATATAAATCCACATTAATGCAGTTGAATAGGTAAGAAAAAATGACTTACCATTACAAGAAATATAATTTTAATTAATAGACAATTTACTATTATTTATTATCATAGTGTTTTAAATGGCATTATGATTCATTTACATGAAGGTACACACACACATGAGAAAAGTAAATATATTTTCCTACACTATCTTACTAAAACATATATTTTGTTTGTCAACATCATAGCTCTTCAGATTCTCGATTGCCCAATTGAATGGCCACCTAGTCTGCATACTAAAAACACTCTTCTCAATTATGTATTTAATTAAGGCCTTAGGTGGGAGATCTGTACTTTGCTTATGTGTCTGAAATAAAGCAGCAGTGAGATTAAATGGTCCCCTAATAGTCTCAAGATTATGATTCAGGATGATCAGTAGTGAATTAAACAAAATATTTTTTTTTACTCAAGGAAAGCTTACGCATAATTAGTAATAATTTATAAATTACATCATTATACAAAATTGCATGGATTCTAATTTAGCCTTAAAGTGTAAATAAGAAAAAAGTTTGGACATTTTATGCAATGAATATATAATTATCCATCTCCAACTTTCATCTATAAACCTATAATTCCTCTTTCATTTTTAAATAAACAATGACACTCAACAAGCAGCAATGACAATAAGAATGATCATATTCAAATATCTATGAATTTAGACAAAACATTATTATAAGAACATAATATTGGAGAGATGGCCAATATACAAATGGTCGGACCTTTGTTAAGTTTATGTCATTTTCGAAGAGTTTTTGGAAAATGTGCGTTTTAATTATTTTATCTCCATGAAATGTTGGAGACCTCCATAAGTGTTATTTTAATTTCATGACTTAATGTGATGTTAGGACTTCATGATAACAAACTAGACCAAGTTTACCTGATGGAGTGATGGCACAAATTTATTCTAAGACAATAGTAGAGTTAACAAGTAACAACAAGTAAGTTTTAAAATAATGACCAAGGACTTATGTGACCCTTTATTTCTTTTTATTGCAGGCAGTCATTATCAAGCTGTGTATATAATTGTGATTAGAATAGAATAAATACTGTTATATATTATCTGATTCTTTAGGTAATATTTCTTGGAAGATTGACAATATAATACTCAGAGTTGGCAAATGATTAGTTTAAACGCGGGAAGAAAAGTGTGAAAAATTATTCTGCCTATTAAAGAATAAAATAATTAGACTATGCAGTCATTTCAGGATTAACTCTTTACTAGTTGTGAATAAATTGAAGTACCTAAGAATAAGAACCCTTCAGAGAGAGTTCATGATTTATTGAGTTTGGGCAGATTTATTTGAATTCTATATTCTAAATTGATTTCTTGTAATAAGAGATCAAGAGCTCTTCAAAAAGATATCCTGGCTTATTTATTAAAAATATACACAAAAAAGCAGTGCTTGGCTCACCTATTCAAACAGCTCCACTATGTTAAACGTATTAGCCCTACAGTATGATTATAGGAATGATTTTGATGTCAAGTTCTTTTGAAAAATGGAAAAATTGAGGCTCCATCTTAAGAAGTAATAAGCAGCAATTTTTGACTATCTGGCCTACTGTTCTGCTATCCAGGTAATTTTCATGACTCCAAGCTCTTTTAAATGATTCAGATATTACTTTTAATGAGCAATTTATTGTTTATTGTGACAACAAGAAAATTATTAGTTTGGGCAAAAACTATTTAACTGGCTAGAGGTGTAAACATCAAGTATCATTTGATCAGAGATTAGTTGAATTGTACCATTAACTTAGTGATTTTATATTTCATTGTCTGATTTGTTTATTAAGTCTCTTTGTTAACATAAATTGTAAAATCAATGGATTTTAGTTTATTTTTAATTTTTATACAAACACACAAACCAACTCTAAAACACACACTCACACAGATATGTTTTGTATTTGCATGTAATAATTACGGAAAATTGTTAGGGAAATAATTATTGTGAGTGTTTGATAGGCCATATTTTGATGTAATGACATAAGCTTTAGCTACACTGACTCTTTCAGTTATCAGTCATGTGGTGTAATGTTAGTTTACCTGTTGCTATCAAAGTCAATACAATCATGTTCAAAGCAAAAGTTGTGTTTAAACATTCCCTCCAATGCGCCAACAAAAATTATGTGTGAAAATAAAAACCAAAAAACAACTTTTGAAGCCAAAGCTTCAAACATATATTAATATTGACCATCTCCACTATTATCTTAGAAAAATAAAGTATTGAATACATAAGATGGTGGATTATGATGTATTCTTCAATTCAGATGCATAAGCAAAGTTCAGGTCTCCAACTTAATACCTTACTTAAAAAGGTTATTGAGGAGAGAATGTTTCAATTGGATAAGGAAGAATATAAAGAACTAAGATTTTGATAAGTAAAATATAATGTAAAAAAAGATAGTACTTTTAACTTAATAATTACAGACACACTCACGCGCACACACAGTCAATTTTTTTACCGATTATACTGAGAGAGTGTGAGGTGTGATTAAGTTTTCTTATATTAATTTAAGAAGAGAAGAGTGGAGGAAGATTCATAGTTATATTATTAGATGTCATCTTTTAGATATACACATTTCACATATAAATGTAATAAAATATAAATTTCAGAAAGTTATTTTATTTTACCTTGCACATGTCAATGCATTGTTTAATGAATCATTCTAGATTTATTTTACATTTTTGTTGATATTGTTAACTGTGACATGTCGGTGTACCAATTGACATAGTAATAATATGTGTATTAAATCATTAATTAAAAATTATTATTTTCCATATTTCAATTAGTATCATTGTCACAAGTTATTACCCAATTAACTTCAAAATAATAGAATAAAAATATAAAGCTTATATTAGATGCTTTAGTGCTAAGAGCATTTAAAGTAAAGAAACTAAGAGCCACCAGGGTAGCTCATGGGACCCATTCGGGTCTCCCAATCCTGGTGCTGCAGGTTCAAATCCCGCCTAGGAAAGCTTTTTTCTAAATTAAATTTGAGCTTCTCTTTGTAAACCTGCAGATGAATTGCTATTAAAGGTGCATTATTACATAAGCATATAATGTCAGAAATTTTTCAAGGGGGGGAGGTTTTATAAAGAGTCCAAATTGAAAAATTGCCTATATTTTTGTTATTTTTAAAGTTACAGATTGATTAATAGATCAAAATAGGCATAAAATATAGTTTTTCTAACACTTATTGTCTATAGATTCC
>KZ807108.1:162311-173020 GCA_000696205.2 Oncopeltus fasciatus
CAAATAATCATACTCAATTTTTATAAAGGACTTCCTTTTAGCGAAACAATAGGATGCAGGCCCGTCGTGGCGTGGGCGGGGGTGGGCTGGGCTTTCTCCGCGGCGTCTTGCTGGCGCTCATGAGGCGCCCTGGGGGATGTGGTCGGCTTGGTCCAACCGAGCACATCCTCTTTCACAGGGCTGTCGCCTAAAGCAATGATGGACCTTATATTCTATTAAAATGATGGGCCGCGAGGCGCCGCGGGGTGGGCTCTGTCTGTCTCTGTCCGTCGGGATGGGGCCTGTGACAAGATCAACTTAAGGTTGTTTTAAAAAAAAATAAAATAAAATAAAATAAAATATGGAGGGCGCTGATAACCTCTGCAGTTGAGCGCCATAAATCCCCAATAAACATCTAAACACACGATTCCCTGCTCCTGCGGAACTTCTTACATCGGTGAAACCGGAAAGACGATAGACACACGTCTCAAAGAACACATCGCAGACATCAAACATGGACGCACAGAGAGGTCAGCTCAAGCAGAACACTTCGCCAACACCTGCCACCACATCAAATTCGAAGACGCTTCAATACTGGCCCAGGAAAGCAACTACTATCGGCAAACCATCAGAGAAGCCATCGAAATAACCAAGAATCAGAAAAATATCAACAGAGAAGACGGATACCTGAAGAAGCCATCACATGATGTCCGAAAGCTCGGCAAATAACAACAATTTGACACGGTCCAACCCGAAAGAAGAAAAGGTAAATACTTCTGACAACCGTCGAAGCCTACGTGAACATCTAATTTTATGGTGTTCAACTCCTAACTCAGGCTAGAGTTGAACAATATTATAGCTTTATACTCATCCTAGTGACATTACTCAAGGGGCTTGAATGTGGAGGGAGATTGGTATCCTGCAAAACTACAAGCTCATTCTCCTGCATATCTATTGCATAGTATATAGTGCAAGAATGTCTGGGGAATAAAGAAAACACAGGTCACTTTGACTATGTAGGTCAAAAGTGAAAAAATACCTAATGATGATAGTTGCAGGTATTACATATACATTTGTTTGGAGCTGCCCATGGGATCTATAAATACATGCATAATTGAAGTAAAGCAAAGTATAGATTTTTTAAAATTTATTAACTAGTGTAATAAGTATGGGCATACGAATTAAAAAGAAATCTAGAATAAATCTAAAGTTCAATATTGCAAAGGAGGTAAATTAAGAAATGTCAAATAAATAGAATTTATGTAGGACTTGCACAAAAATTGTTATTACTAATATACATACATACATACACACACACACACACACATATATATAATTATAATGAAACACTCGCCACTGCGATGTGTAGTAATGAAGAACAGGTGGGATAGAGAGTGCAGTGCACACACAAAAAGAAAAAATCACAAGGAGTAAAATTTTCGAGGATCTCTTGCCCTTAGTCGGTAAAGACTGAAGAGAGACTAGGCTGTGGGTATTGTGTAACGGAAGGGACTCAAAGGAAGGGAAAGGCGATTGGGTTTTTCCTAATCCTCTTATTGTTGGCAATTGATGCCAGGTCTTAAAGTGGCTTTGAGAATGTGGATATAGGTGTTTTCTCTCGTCTTCAGTTGCAAATCTAAAGCTGTGTCGGGAAGTTGTTCAATCACTTGAACTTGGAAACCTACTAAAAATAAAAAAATAAATTAAAATTAAAACAGTTGTATTTTATTTTATAAAGTTATCTTCATTTTTAGGGTCTGTTGGTTTGTTTTGTACTCTGTTTGGAATGATTCTCTCTGGAACCTACATATCTAAGTTTAAACCACATCCTCGTTATTTGGCAGCATGGAGTTTCTTCACAAAACTTGTTGAACTTAGTGTACACTTGACATTTGCTTTTTTGAGTTGTGATAAAGGATCATTTCATGGGAGATTTCTTGAAATTAATAAGTAAGTTCCTTGTAATTTTGTTGTAAAGTTCATTTTATTTATTTACCTCCATTAAAAGTGTTATGAAGATATGAGCTAGTTGAGGATGTTAACATAAAGAAGCCATTTCTGAGTGTATACTGCCAATAAAAGTGGTTCTTCTCTTGATGGAAATTAATAAAATATTTAATATATTAACTACAGCTATGAGAAATGAATATGCAATTAATCTTTGGCTATTTTTTATTCAAACTAAAGGACTTTGGAATTGAATATTCTATCTCTAGTCCTTAACCAGAGACTAAAGCTTGAATAAAACTGTGTAAAGAACTGATATATATATTCCTTCCCTTGTTCAATCAAATTCTCTTACAAGAATCTATAAATTTAAAATAAGCTTTGTGAAATAAATATGCTGAAGGATGAAATATTATCTGGATATTTGAAATGTCGTTTATTGTCATTGATAACTAATAATAATAATAATATCTAGTAATTGACTAATCACTAAATTATTAAATTATATTATAAAATGTCAGAATTCAATTTGAAGTGTTAAATCTTATTTACAATTAAATTAAAAAAATTAATTTCAAATTTATTTGTGCGAATTCGGTTAACTTTGCCCAGTTCTTAGAATATTCCCATAGACTTAATGAAGAATATCATGCTTAAGATTTAAACTGTGAATGACAGGATTATTATTTGTATTATTTTTTTGGGAAATTATATTGTTTTATTCTTTGTTAATTTTTTTTAAATTTAGGATAATTCATTACACTTAAAATTATATTATTTTGAAATTAAAAATTTTTATATTGAAATTTTTTTGGGACTAAAAATCTGTATTTATCATGAATATTAGTAACAGATTGTGATAATGTGTTAGTATTTTTACCATATCCTTAATAAATTATAAAAAGTTAAAATATTACACACAGTTTCGCTGTTTTGCATCCCCAGATGGCTATGTTCTTGGTTCTGTCAAATTGGGGAACACTTTCAGCTGATGATACCCACAGGAGCAGACGTCTGGAAAATTTATGATGCAAATAGGAGGCTTTAGAAAGTTGATGCGAGCAAAGTCTTTCTCCTAAAAAATCAAAGATGGATTGTTAAAGTGAACAACTTTTATGGGATACCAACACCTGTTGGAAGAAATTTTTAGTTCAGCAATAGCTTTCATATCCTGATAGGAGTGAAGTTGGAAGCTGCCAGAATGTAATCTGTCACCTTCCTCTAGGAATATTTAGAAGGCTTGAAAGAAATAACTGTACTAGTCCATCTTATCCATAATAAAACAAAGCTTTGACCATTTATAATTCGTTAAAACTTCCAACACTGAATTGTTTAAAAATATGATACTACTGACAGAATGCAGTACAATTTTAGGCTTTTATCCATGACCAGAGATAGTTAAAGCAGATTTTATTTCTTGAGGCAGAAAAACTATGGGATCTAGGTAATCATATATCAGCATAGCTCAGTGAATTCCAGTTGGAGCCTCTAGATCCTACAGAGAAGATTTTCAGTGAGGCTATTTCATACTTTTTGAGATGCTACTGACAGAACATGGAAGATTTTTCTGGTGTTTTGACAACACTGATGGATATTATAACATAATGTTTAAAAATTATTGCTACCCAGTTCGCATATTTAATTTTAAATTGTTCTTTTCACTTACTAGATAGTATTTTATTTATTTATTTATTTTTTTTTATAGGTTTGATTTGAACTCAGATTGTAATACACATTGTGAATGCATATCTGAAAATTACTTACCAGTTTGTGACATGGAGAAACTAACTACTATATTCTCCCCCTGCTATGCTGGATGCAAAACAATCAAGACATTAAATGACACCTTGGTAATTTTTATTGAATATTCATATGAATAATAAGTTAAAAATTGACTTTAAACTTTTAAGCAAGGGAAGAGCTATTTGTATGAAACTTTAGATGACAAACGGAAGAATGCTAGTTACACAAACCATCAACTAAACTTTTAGTAACATTAGAATATAAGTAGTAGCAGTGCAATTAATCAAACTGCTGTAAATTTAAGTTAACAAAATTTAAGCAAGATTCATGTAACCATTTAATTAAAATTTTTCTTTCTTCTCTTCTTCAGCTTAAAAGTTTAATAAAAATTTATAGTGCTTAAAAAAAAAATGTTTGAAGTGGTTTTGAAATTCTTTGGACAAAATCCAAATGTTTTCATAGCTTCACTGATCCTTAAAAAGATTATAAGAAATAAAACAAAAAAAACTTTAATCATTCATATATAGAATTAATATCTCTTTATAACTTGAGTTATCACCCACAAAACTCTCCTTTTCTATTTTTAGAGAAATATATGCTTGAATTTTGAATAATACTAATGAAAGTTAGAACCATTTTAAAACATTATTTTAAAAATATTTTTCATATTTTGACATTGATTGCTTTAAAACAGGGTTGTCTTTTAGCATATTTCCTGACATTGAATACGTTACCATGAATACTATTTTTCTCCTTAGAGCGATCTTTGATAATTTCTTTGATTCTTGACTGGTCTCTTATTTCACAATTTTGAAATATAGTTGCACATTTTAGTTTAATAATTACACAAAATTTTTAGATTAGGATTTATTACAATAAACTTGGGTTATACTGTTAAATTGCTTCTTAAATATTTTTCCTTAATATAAAATTTATCGCTAACTAGCTTTTTATTGATTGATATTTTATATGTGCTTATATACACAGGGTGGCTCACTAAAATGGATCACTCCCTGTAGATATTCGTAATAATAATGTTAAGAAACCTGATGATCTTATATCTATTGATTCCTGTTGTTACTGTTTCTGTAAATTCCTCAGTTATTTTCCAGCTTACCCAACTTAAAAATTTCCTTGGACTGTTAATTTGCTTATGACAGATACTTTAAGAGTATCAATTTTTTTACCCCTACATTCATGAAATAAAGTATCAAATTTCTAATCTGATGATTCTTTAAAACATAGGTTTCAGGAGAATGCAAAGAATAGAGTTTTCTTTTTTTGGGCATCGGGTTAGCTGAAAGGATCTGTTTGGGACCCTCATGCCTGATGCCGTAGATTCGAGTCTTACTGAATGCTGTGGGTGTATAGAACAGAGTAGCTACCTGTATATAGCACATTTGTCCATAGCCCTAAGTGGTTGAATGGGAGATAATAAAATTTTTAAAAAATGTTCTGGGAACAATCGATTATTATTGGGAAAATGTTGATCTACTCTCGAAGTATTATCGAGTTTCTTATTGCATGAGAAAAGCTTTTTAAAATGTTGTAACATCTTCTTATTAGTGATAATTATACTGTAATTAATAATGAGATCACATAAGATAAAATTAATTTTAGATAAATTACATTTGAATATCACCTAGACTAAAGCCACTACAGATATGGACTTCTCTGTGAATGATGGTACAGTTCCTACTTTTTGAAATAACTGTATGTTAGAAGATCATTGTAATCACTAAAGAAATCTTTTTTTTTGTTGATAATACCAAAAATTACCATTTTTGTTATCTTCTCCAGGACATCTCCAGAAGCCTATCCATGTGTGAGAAAAAGCTCAATTCTTAAGGAACTTGCTTATTAGGGAAGTAAGCTTGCTAATTCCATTCAGTATGTTATCTCTTAAATGTCATACATTATAGGAACAAAGACACCTTGATAATTCCCAATGCCTAAACACTCATTCAATGAGTTAGGACTTTCCTGAATGTACAACAAAAGGACTTATTCATTTCAGAACTCCAAGTAGAATGAGATAGGCTGGAATGGGAACAGCCACACATTATTAGTGTTCCTGAAACACCATACTGCTCAGTTAAAAGAAAGTTATTGAAACTTTAAAACTGTTAAAAAACACTTACAAGATGACTATTTCAATTTTATCTCCCTTAAAACTACCTGCTCATTGATAGGCTGACGATGAATGAGGTGATAAATGGTCTCTGTCTATGACAACTGGAAAAACCAACTTCCTTAATGATAATGTCTAGATTAAAATGCTGAAACCTAGCAAACACTACAGAAAAACTACCTTCTTCCTACTACTGTAATGGTCAACAGGTCACAGTTTCCAGTTATGAATATGTAATTAAAAATTTGGCAAATTGCTTTTAAATGTATTGGAAAAGGCTAAATTATAACTGAGTAAAATTGTACCAATAGGAGTGAGTGAGTTCCAAAACATTTTAGTGTAAGTAGAAACTGTTTCATTACTACAGCAGGTAAAATATTTAGTTTAGAACAATGAAACTCAGCGCCCAATCAAACATAATATTAATATGTTACAAGTTTTTAAAATACATTGTTAATTTAATTTATGGGGAAAAAATGGATTCTATGATCTGGAAAAATCAATAATTTCTCAAAAAGAAAGCGAGTAGTTTACACTTTTCTGTGATTTATGGCTTAAAGAAACATATGTTTGAATATTTCACCTGGATAGAATCCTAGGATTTATTATGAAAAGGTACTATTCTCTTAGAAATTACTAAATTAGATAAGCGGGAGAAGTTAATGTAGGCAGTAATATTAAAAAAATAGATGATAATTCATAATAATTTCCCTCCAAGTTTATTTATTTTTATTTCAAATCTATAAATTTTTAGGGAGAATAATGCCTTCTGATGGAACACCCTGTATTATATTAGAGTACTGTAGAATTCTTTTAAATTATATATCATTATTTGTAGCTCATCTAAATTTAATATTCTCAGTCAAGGATTGTTTTATACTGTTTTAGGTCTACTTCACTGATTGTAGTTGTATAGAAGGAAGTGGAAGTGTTGTTATGGGAGCATGTCCAACCAAATGTGAAAGCCATTTTTACTTGTTTTTAACTCTGTTTTGCTTCTTAAAATTTTTATCTTCAACTGGCCGCCCTGGAAGCACAATAATACAATACAGGTTTGCATTTTTTTTATTCTTAGTTTTATTTTATTGAAGAAAGAAGTTACTGCTTTGAACAGAATGTTGAAGACTAACAACCACTCCTTCTTTGTAAGAAACTTCAATTTGGGGAAAACAATTTAAAGATTTCCTGCAAACTTTACAGACTTCAACTTTACTTATTCAAGTACTTTTCATATATTTGATTAATTTATTTTAAACATAATAACCTTAAAAAATTCTCATAAAAAAGTCCCAAATTAGGGTAGAAATAATGAAACATAATTCTTCTTTTAGTTAAATTTTAAAATTAATTCATTATTGAAATTTCAAGAGATTAGTGCAGGCCGTTTGTATAACTATACTTTGAATATTTGTACTTTAAGTTTCTTACTTATGTTTTTTGAATTGTGTACTGCTAAATTTCTATTCAGTAATTTATTTATTTTTTTCAATTTTAATTTTTAATTTACTAGCTTATACTAAATAAGTTTTATTTGTAGTAAATCTCCAAATTGTTGATCAAACATTATAGTTCATAATATTGATGAGAATTTTCTTTTCAACCATGTATCTTATCAACTTTTAAATATTTCTTAATTTTGTGTCACAGTCAAGCATATAAACTGGTTCAAATGGCCAGTTTGAAGATAGTTCATATAGATTTCAGTGTAGTTTCAGTATGTCTATTCTAGGTTACTTATATTCTCCATGATATGAAAAATAATATTGAAATTGGTGAAGATTTATTTTCTATTTCAATAAGTACAAAACAATATACAGTCGTTACAAAATGGCCAAAAATTAAAAAAACATAAAAACCTTAGAGAAAATAATAAATGCTGAAAATAGATAAGTAGATTACTTATCAAAAGCTTTTGGCTTGTTAGATTCCTCTATTCTTATTGATAAATTTTATAATTATGGCATAAGAGGAAGAATATCTCAATTAATAAAAGCTTGTATCAAAGAAAGGTGATAGCTTATAGTAGTTAAAATGACTATTAACAAATCCTGTTGTTTCTTTTATCTATCTATATAACTGATCTACAAGATATATACATACATGGATTACCCTTGTGGTAACAAAAATGCTTCTGAGATTTTCAAAATACAAACGAAAGTTAATAGAATCATATCTAATTTAAATGCCAGGTTGTTATGCTAATGTAATTTTAAAACAATGAAAATCATGACATCTGCATCTCTTTATGCTTTCTATGGTATATATAGCATAAGTGATTAAACACATTAAAAAAAATATGCAAAAAAAAAGAAAAAATGCATTCTTTAAGATAAATGCTGCTAACAGAAGAAAACCTTAAAACTTTTCAGAATGTAATTAATTAGAATATGAACTTTACAACAAACATTTTCAAAATTAAATTTTAAAAATGTCATTTAGCCTACATTTGTTAATATATGTTATATTATTAATATGTTTTGTATTAATATTTGGGACAAGTGTGTAATGTTTATGTTTTATATCATGATAAGTTATTTATGTTATATATGTGTGATATATTTTATAATATTTTGTATGTTACGATAAGTTTATTATACAAGTGATACATTGTGAAGTATGATATTACATTCAAATGTGTACAATTTGTGCATTAGTATTACACACACACACACACACACACACACACACACACACACACACACACACACACACACACACACACACACACACACACACACACACACACACACACACACACACACACACACACACACACACACACACACACACACACACACACACACACACACACACACACACACACACACACACACACACACACACACACACACACACACACACACACACACACNACACGCACACGCACACGCACACGCACACGCACACGCCCACGCACACGCACACGCCCACGCACACGCACACGCACACGCACACGCACACGCACACGCACACGCACACACACACACACACACACACACACACACACACACACACGTTTCAAACTTTTGATAAAATAGTATGTATCACTGTTGTGAAGCAGCTACTTAGTGCCTGAGACAGAAGACTGCTTTCTTCAGTGTACTGTTATGTGAGGCTTTGAAAAAAAGTGCGTAATCTTACCTCCAGAATATTTATTTGATTCGTACCTTATTACAGTCATGATTATTAGAAAACAATAGAAAGATCTATCATATAAGTAAAACTTGTATAGTTTGCAATGGTAGAAATATGAAAGGAGCAATAATTTAAACAAAAAATTAAATACTTGAGAGCAACAACACACCTCACAGTGATGGATTTTCAATCCCAGTTTTTTTTTCTTTTTCAATAATTTTGGTAAGAAAAAATACTATGAAAAATATTACTTTTCTATAACCCCTCCCTCAGTAATAATTATGAATTTTGACAGCTCACTACTAACATGTCAAGCCCCAAATCTCACATCATTACAACCATGAATTCTACTAATGAAGCACCAAATAGACTTCTAACTGCAATTTAGTTAAATGTTGGTTGATATTTCTTTTTATAACCAGAAAACATTCAGGTCTTCGTACCTAATTACTAGAAATATATACTATGCTTTCCTGGAAAATTATGATTTTATATTGTTAACCAAAACATGCTTTGATACATGTATTCAAAGCGGTTATGAGCTCTAAACTTAAAGAACTTTGAAATTTCTGTAGGAAACAGTAAGAAGCACCTCCTTCTGAGAAACTCCAATATTTTCTGTAAATATATAAAAAATGAGATATATTTACATAGTTCTATGAACTTTGGGTCCTCTGATAAGGAACCCAAATGCAATAGCTGATATAGCTCAGGCCATGTAGCATTCCATCATTAGCTGTGACGTGCTATGTGTTCTGCAGTTTAATGCAGTTTTTACATTGTATGAAAGACTCTTACTAGGAGTAAACAAAGCTAAAGGTTTTTATTTGTTACCAAACAAAGCAGATCAAGAACACTTAGTAATTTCTCAGACCTGTCATTTCTCAGCTGAAGATTGATGCTTTATTACTACTCGCCACTGACCTACAACTGTGCCAACTGAATTGGTATATTAATTAGAATAACCAACCTTCCCTTGTATCTTATGTTCACACTGAAGCAATAGAGTATCAGATACATTCAATCTACCTGGATTTTCAAAAAGTTATTAGATCCCTGACAAGCTACTCTTATCTCAGAGAAGCTATAATTTGTGGGAATCCAGGGTTGACTGCTTGAGTTCATTGAATCTTACTTGTCACATAGATCTCAGATTGTCATGTGGATTGACAAAGAGTAAAAAACAATAAAAGTAGTCTGAGAATGGAAAATAATTTATCCCTTAACTGATTAAAGGGCTTTTAAAGCACCCCAACCTTTACCAACATTGTTTAGTTTGTAGTAATAAAAAAAAACAATCTCATTTTTAGAGTATAAATTTAATTTTATGTTATATTAAAGATATGTATTCTTAGTCAATTGGTAAATGGCTTTTAAGGGATAGAAAACATTAAACTTTCTTCAAATGGAGAGTTTTTGTAAATATTATTATTAGATGATTTAATTACTCTTACCCCCTCCCCCGCCATTTCACCACCCACGGTGTCCTTCTCAAAAATGATATTTTTTCTCAGGACAGACATCCCCTCTCGTCTTCATGTTATGTAGGTGTGGTCAATTACTGTTTCAATTTTTTCAATAATTATTTTAATAGTTTGGTTGTCTGCATGTTTAAATTATCTTACATAGCTTTCTACATTCATACTTTTGATATCACATTGCGCTATGGTAATTCTATATTATAATATTGTAAATTATTATATTATTCTTATGACATTGTATTTCTACAGCCCTGAAAATGGCTTACGATGTAAGCCGAAACATCATGAGATAA
>KZ807108.1:185801-214696 GCA_000696205.2 Oncopeltus fasciatus
AGCCGACAAAATGTATGACAATGTTAAAAATTAAAATTTAATAAAGTAAATGACGAGAGCCGACAATATGTATGACAATGTCAGCTACTTCGAGTTTAAGACGAAGTTCTCGTCGAAATTGTGGTGTAACGGTCAGCATACCAGGCCCGGATAGCAGGAGATCCAGGTTCGATTTCTGGCGAGGACAGATAGATTTTTTTTTTATTCTGTTCCCTCTCATGAATTATTTATAATTTACATGGGATAAAAAACCACAACCAAAATAAAATATTTAACCATCATGTAATGTTCCTAATACGTATCCGATTCCTCTCTTCACCACGATTTCAATGTCCCTTTCGTTAAAGATCTCATTTCCTTCCGCTTCACCTTTTTCCAGAGACAACTGCCGTATGGAATGGATCATATCATCCTAATCCATCAGCACAGTCCTTGTCCTCGAACTCCAACCTTTACAACCCTCCCCGAAGAATCAAAAGAAAATGGCCTGGTGATCTCCTGAGAACATATTGGAGAGAGTGCTGTCACATGTCACCTTCTATCCTCGTGCGACTATCTCGTAATGTTACTTTAAAAAAAAATTTTTGTTAAATGAAATCTTAATAATTTCTTTTAGCGAGCAAATAAACTCTATTGGGTCATTTGCTACAAATTTATTTGTTTTATTAATTTTTGAAACTGTATTCTAATGAGTAATATTTACGTAATATACAATTTAATTTTGAAAATTAGTGAAATGGCAGACAGCTTATTATAAAAAATAATTATTTGCCACGGTCTTATTGATTGAGCTTGATATGGACATTCCTGTCTTCTGAGCTGGCTGCCAGGTAACTCGGCTTAAGTTTTAATAAAGTCAAGACGAATTACATACGTATAAATGGAGCCGTCCTGAGGTTGGATAATATGACGCGGGAGATTAAAATTTTCAGCAAGGTTAGCAGCTTTATCTACTTGTGTTCAGAAATGATATCTCAGAATAGTGTGGCCCGGGTGATAAACAGGAGGATCGCAACGGCCAACCGTTGTTCCTCAGTACTTAAGATTTATCTATAGTCGAACCAAGATTATATATATATATATATATAACACAAATGGTTTCTGCTACTATTTATTTTTTTAGTTATTGCTTTTTTTGGAGAATTTATATTCTACTGGAAAACGTTTAGAGTTTGTAGCAGCTATACTAATGCAGTTTTTAAAATTCTTTTGTGATTTTACTTTCATACAAAACTTAAAACCCAATCTATATTTTAATTCAGAAACCTTTTATGAACACTTCATTAATGGTTTCATCTAGATTTTGAACTACTTCCTTCACCTTACTTTTGTTGATTANCAGCATACCAGGCCCGGATAGCAGGAGATCCAGGTTCGATTTCTGGCGAGGACAGATAGATTTTTTTTTTATTCTGTTCCCTCTCATGAATTATTTATAATTTACATGGGATAAAAAACCACAACCAAAATAAAATATTTAACCATCATGTAATGTTCCTAATACGTATCCGATTCCTCTCTTCACCACGATTTCAATGTCCCTTTCGTTAAAGATCTCATTTCCTTCCGCTTCACCTTTTTCCAGAGACAACTGCCGTATGGAATGGATCATATCATCCTAATCCATCAGCACAGTCCTTGTCCTCGAACTCCAACCTTTACAACCCTCCCCGAAGAATCAAAAGAAAATGGCCTGGTGATCTCCTGAGAACATATTGGAGAGAGTGCTGTCACATGTCACCTTCTATCCTCGTGCGACTATCTCGTAATGTTACTTTAAAAAAAAATTTTTGTTAAATGAAATCTTAATAATTTCTTTTAGCGAGCAAATAAACTCTATTGGGTCATTTGCTACAAATTTATTTGTTTTATTAATTTTTGAAACTGTATTCTAATGAGTAATATTTACGTAATATACAATTTAATTTTGAAAATTAGTGAAATGGCAGACAGCTTATTATAAAAAATAATTATTTGCCACGGTCTTATTGATTGAGCTTGATATGGACATTCCTGTCTTCTGAGCTGGCTGCCAGGTAACTCGGCTTAAGTTTTAATAAAGTCAAGACGAATTACATACGTATAAATGGAGCCGTCCTGAGGTTGGATAATATGACGCGGGAGATTAAAATTTTCAGCAAGGTTAGCAGCTTTATCTACTTGTGTTCAGAAATGATATCTCAGAATAGTGTGGCCCGGGTGATAAACAGGAGGATCGCAACGGCCAACCGTTGTTCCTCAGTACTTAAGATTTATCTATAGTCGAACCAAGATTATAAATATATATATATATATATATATATATATATATATATATACACAAGACCTTAGTCTCCTCAGTCCTAACTCCAGAAGCGTCGGCATTCACAAAGGCAGGCGAGCCCAGGTGTCTTGTCTTTGAAAGAAGTATTCTTCGAAGAATTTTTATCTATGTTGATTTGGGAAAGTTCGAGAAGCTTAGGGTATTTCGTTCAGCGGGTCACGTTGAACAGATAATAATATATCCAAGGTGACCAGCTATACTTTCAGACCAGCTACAAATTAAGCGGCGATTAGGGTGACTGAACGATGGATTGACACGGTTTCTGTGGATTCTGTGACAAATGATACAACTGGCGACGACTTTTGGAGAATGCCCAGTCTCAGTGGCGGGGACGTCGTGTCATGATTACGATGTAGTTATCTTATACAATACTATATATATTAATGACCTCAGCACGATCGATCGCCGGTTTTTGCCAACCTATCTCCTTGCGTGCTCTGTTGGAAAGTGTTCACATCTCTGCAAATCTAGTGACTCAAGGCGTCCAGAAATGGTGAGGCACCGTCCACTGCTCTATGCAGCTGGGTAATTGTTGTTTTTAATTCTCAATAAAGCAAAAACATACAGAAAGTACTTGTTCTTTTAAAAATTAAAAATAAGTATTCATAATTATTAATAACGAGTGTTAGGTTTGTCATCTTCAATGAATTCAGGTTAAATTTATTATTGAAATTTAATAACTTTTTTTCCATTTATAGAGGGAATAGATTATATATATTANGTTTATTTTCTTAAATTTTATAAATTGAAAACTCTTCGAAATTTATATATTTGTTTACGACATGCGCGTTACTCCTTTAACGAGTGCTTAAAGGGAAGTGGTAAATTTGAAAATAGAGTACTTAGGTTTTCTCTTGGTGCTGTTTCATAAAACTTATAAGAATTTTTGAACGTCACAGGGAGGACAAAATTCTAAATTTCTATTTCAGGGAAAACCAGTGTTGTAGTTTTCGATTAATACTCTTCTAACACTTTACTTCACACTATAAGTAGGTTTTCAAACAAACAGTAAGTTAGTTATTAGTTTAATAACACGAAGCTTAGACTATTATAGATTACATTTGCTTGAACTCCCGAATACTGACAAAAAAAAAAAAAAAAAAAAAAAAAAAACACTACAGAATGGATGAGAATGCTGTGAAACTGTTGATATTTAAGTAGAAGTGAAGAGTTCCTTACTCCTTCTAAAATTTTTAAAATATGAGACAAGATTGATTAATGAAAAAGAAAAAAAGTCGCTGTTGATTCAATGTCCAGAAAATAAAACAAATCCAAAAAATTTTTTTTTGATAATATAACGTGCAGTGTTTTTTGAAATATAACTTAAAGTTGGTTAGATATTTCTGCTACACGAGGGAGGGTATTTACCTCTAAGCTTAGTTGGTATCTCCTTGTATTAAATGACGTCAGATAGGAGGCTAAATTACAATTTTGATTAGTGTTACTTCATCCGATTAGGGCAGAGAGGGTATTACACCAACATGGAAATCCCCTCCGCTTTACGCCACGGAACGATAGTAGTATTTTCTGCGTGCTATCTATTTCTGCCTATCCACGCTTACTTACAAATAAAAAAAAATGTATTTTTCTCTGTTAGAATGTATTAGAAGTTTATATGACCTTAAGATGGGATTTACAGGGGAAGAAAGCACGTTAAATTTCAATGTATTCACTTTCAATTTATGGAACCCAAACATTTCTATACAAAGTACCCCGGAATCGAAAAAGATAGAGAAAAAAATTATCTTTATCTTCATTATTCCTTCAAGTAAACCTTATTGGGTGACAATATAGATTTTATATGGCAGTACTTTAAGTACCATTATAGAAGGCAAATGGTGAGTCATATAGATAATTTAATGATAAAGTTAATAGATAGAATTTAGGAGCCTTTTCGAATATTGTAGGCTCGCAGTTTACTCGTTACTATAAATATTTGTTTTATTTAAAGAATATTAGAATAATTCTTTCAAGTGATTATTATATTATTATTATATTTTGACACTTTATTCAAATGGTAGCCTATCAAATTTTTTTCTTCTTTTAAATATTCCTCTTTTCCTATTTATCCATTCAATTCCTGATAGATTGATGTTTCCTTAATTGAGAAAGAGTAAGAAATTAAGCGTAGATTCATTTTAAGTTTCTTGGTGTTCAGTTTCGCTTACTTGATAAGTGGAAATGATACAACAGTAAAAGCTATTCATCGACTTCTATTCTACACCTTGGCTTTCTTTTCAAAGTTTAGATATGTTTTACTTAGTTCTGTTTGAAATTTTTTTTTTTCAGGGATTCAATAATTTTTTTGTATAAATTTACGGATTATTATATTTGACATTGGCTTAATGAGTTGAACTATAATCATTACTGCCGCCTTTGAAAATACACATAGCATTAATTATTTACCTGTGGTAAAGGGACAATACTTCATTAGAAAAAATAATTTATTGCTGGTGCTTAACTAGATTAGGATGGTTATCATTACAGAACAATCAATAAAATCAAATAATAATTTAAAATGTATAATAAACAAACATATATTTCGTCATGTTTGTTCACATGGTTAATAGCTTCTAGTCGAGAGTCAAGGATTGTAGTCCCACTTCTAGGGGTAAGTACTCACTATATTGACGGCCATTCCTCTCTTCCGTGTAACCGGGTTCCATTTCCGGACTCCTGCATATCCAGATCCAATGGGTATCGATGCATCCCCATACATCTACATCCCCTTCTTTTCACAACCACGATACTAAGAGTCTAAGAAGAGCATAGCCCCCAGGGTGGTGGACAAGCAGGTGCCAAAGTCCCACCGATATGTCGCTAGGGAATGGGTCATTAATAATCATTAATTAATAATAAATGCAATTATAATTACGCTTTAAACCTATTATTTTCTAGACATTATTCATATTTCTAATGATAAAGAAGATATTTACATTTTTGATCTTTGTGCATCCAACGATTTGCAAAATAAAAAAACTTAACTACTGAATTTGGTTTGTTTATTGAAAAAAAAAAGAAGAAAAAAAAAAAAAAGAATAGGACTCTCGAAACGAAGACACGAACACACACACACACAAATATGTATACATCTCAAATGGAGAGTTTTTGACACATATATCATTTGTACTTCTCTTTGTCGAAGGGCAAAATGTTTTCTTCGAGTGTTCTATTCTATTCTACACACAAAGGATATCTCAAATTTTCGGGGAAACATTTCGCTCTTCGACAGAGAGAAGTAGAAATAATATATGTGTGTGTCAGCGTTTAGAGAGTCCTCAGTTATTTAAATATATATATATATATATATATATATATATATATATATATATATATATATATATATATATATATATATATATATATATATATATATATATATATATATATATATATATATATATATATATATATATATATATNATATATATATATATATTAAACTCTTGAACTTTAAGGCTTTTTCTCTAATTTATATATGGTATAAAATAAAGCAGGAATTAGCCCGATACGTTTTTAATGAATGGATATACATGTAGACTTATCACTTTGACAATTTCTATGTTGTGAGTGGAGTTAACACCAGTTTGTTTCTACTTCTTTTGCTGGGGCCCCAGTGACTGTGCTACTTATCTTGTTCAAGTCCCATTTGTCCCTTTTTCTTTCGCTATGTCCGCAGCGCTCTAGTTCCACTGTATTAATTAGTCGGCTTCTTCTGGAAGGAACGTTCGAGCAGGAATTATCGTCTCCAGCCTAGTGGACAATTTGTCTCGAGATTAAAAATTCCTCCATAGATCACATTTGAGTATTCTCCCCCACCAACCAATGGCGAGTTGTAAAAAGAATTTAATTTGATATTAATTCCGAGCCACACTAGTACACAGTTTTGTGTGTGTGTGTGTGTGTGTGTGTGTGTCTGTGTGTGTGAATGCTCGCACGAGAGCTTGTGTGTTTGTATATTAACGGTTGAGAAAAATAATTTTTGTTTTCTTGTAGCAGTCTTGAAACAACACAATGTAGAAGCCTTACCTTACATAAGTATCTCAACGGAAATTAATTAGTAGGAACGGAACGTGTTATCAGTGATTGTGTCAGATGTCTCTATATATTTATTTTCTGCCGTTACAGCACCCGTTATCAAAACTAAACGACAAATTATCTGCAGAAATTATTTAAAATTTTTAAAAACCCCATTTCCGACATTTTAAAAAGCACCTTTATTATTTTCGTTTTATGCATTTTATTACTGCTATAGAACTACTCTGCCAAAATGAAGGTTTTTAAAATTTATTTACATCAACTTAATTTTTTATTTACTTTTTTTGGGGGGGGGGAGGGAGGGGGGTACGAGAATCCTCTTACGGACCGTCGAGCACTGCATTCCTGTCTCATTGGCTTCAGGTTAACGACCTTATAGATTATACTACTTATAGATTATATCGACTGATAATGGATACGTGGATAAACGATTTTTTTTCCATGGCCTTGTATACCACTCCTCTGAGACATTTTATTTCTTAAGCAAAAATTAAATATTGAACACCATCAAGAACAAATGACATTAAAAACTCTAAAGAATAAACTGATACAATAAAAACTCGAATGACCCTCCCCTTTCTTATATATATATATATATATATATATATATATATATATATATACATATAGTAGGATCGATACATATTTGAGACTTTTAAAAATAACCATGCAACAGTGCATCCTCAATATTTAAATATTTTCTGTTTATGAACTGTTTAATGACAACAAAACAATCTAAAATTGAAAGAAAAATTGAAAACATTAAAAAGTGTATTTATTTGCTAGAAAACTCAATTGCTTAAAGTATTTAAGCTTAACCGACCAAAATATTTAATTCAATGCAATGAAACCTTAATAATCATATTATATTATTAGAAGTGATTGTAAACCTGAAACCCTCGTTTCAAGAAATGTTCCATCGGTATAAAATTCATTTCATGTGAATGATACTTCGTATGTACTTTTTCAATCATATGCAGATGAATTATTTTTCAAAAAAATGGTCTGTTGCTCAGTAAAATCCCATTATCGGAAGTGTAAAATCCAATTCTTGATAGGAAAAATAAAATAACCTCCAGAGGCCGTAATTTTCTTTTATATGCCGCGTGAAGTTTTTAGTACGCCTCGTAAAGTTTATAGATTAGGAAGAGGGGAAATTCCACTCTGAATTTGATCAAGAATACTTTATGAGAATGTAATTGTATTTGAAAGAGAAAACTGTTTTGTTTTAAACCATTATAATAGTCATTCATAAATATTGTTTATTATTTAGAAAAATCGTATCGGAGGGGTGGCCGAAAAAGAATTAAAAATATTCTTCATTTTGCGGCCATAATTTTAGTTCAATAAAATTGATAATTGTTGATTTACAATAACTATTGATGATTTAAGTCCATTACTATTTTATACAAATAGTGGTTATTTTAAACAAAGGTTGGGTTTGAGCTGCGTCCACTGCTGGCATGAGCCGCCCTCTGCCTCAGTTTGGAGAGTGACTGTTGACTCAGCCATTCCAGCCGATTTTTTAACGTTAGTAAACAAACCATTGGCTGATTCTTTAGCGTACGATTCCAAGACTCTTGGTACTTTTAAATCGTTAAATTTTTTTTTTTTTAGCTCTTTTGATATATGATATACTCAGAGGTTCATGCTCTGCATTACAATTACTGCAATGAGGGAAGTTTAGACATTTATTTACTCCATGATCACTTTGAAAATATCTATTACAGTGTGTTACTTTTGGCTCACAAATATCAGTAAAATGGGTTAAACAGTAACACCTGAAATATCTCAGTGGGGAAGGTATTTAGGACTTTACATGCAGTTTTAAATATCTTGCCTGGTATGAAGGGTGTAGAAAATTTAAGAATGAAATATGGAGCTGGACTGTTTATTTTACTAATTATTTGTATAACCTCCAAAGCATTAACGTCCTCAAGTTCAATCAAGATTTCTAAAATAGACAATTCATCAGTTCAAAAAACCTAGCTGCTCCCCTACTTTTATTAAGGACTTCATGTTAAGCCATAACATTTTTTTTAAATTTAAAGAATTTATTAGCCTTTGTATCGCTTATGCATTCATCAAGTAAGCTATTATTTTGATAAATATTTTTATATTGAAGTATTCACCAATATACCCAACAATAGCTTTATTGATACTAAAACAGAATTACTTCTTAAGTAACCCTTTGCTAATATCTAAATATAACAAATTTAATTTTGTGTCCATTAATTTTCTTTTAATTTTATTCATAGTTATTTGGGAAACTTTTTTTTTCTTTTGCCTCTTAGGACTTCGAGATTTTCCTATAAGGGACTTTCCTTATTAAATTAAAAATTAAATTAAATTAAGTTACAAAAAAATTTGCAAAAAAATTCTTAAATAAATAAAAACGAAAGAGTATAGATAGACGCATGAGGAATTGCATAATTATTTGTTACTCAAGCGTTGACAACCTTTCCTGTCAGCTGTCTGCTAGTGACTCATTTCATTTTTAATAGTTACACAAAACAATGGGTTATTCTTCTTTCTTGCAGATTATTCTAAATTCCTCTTATATTAATTTAATAATGTGCACGATCTAATCCAAATAACCTCGCTTCAGAATATTTATTGACAAACAATTATAATTTCCAGTATGGGTGGTCATGCTTTTTTTGTGATTGTTTATTTACTAAGGTCTAAATCTCTCGGGAAATCAGTGCCATATTGATTTAGAGGCCGGCACGAAGGCCTGTCAGTTGTCAGAACGTCTTAGCCTTAGATCCGGAGGATGACAGGCATCACGGATATTTGTTTAGACCACCACAACGGCCTATTTGAACTAATTCTCACTTAGAATGGAAGTATAGTAATACTGGGAATAAATAAATAAATAAACAAACAAATAAATAAATTAACAAACAAACAAACAAACAAACAAACAAACAAACAAACAAACAAACAAACNTATATTTATATGCTAGGAGAAATTCTAGAGGTTCCATCTTCATTTTTGAAAAAGGTAATCTCATCTATTCCTCGTCCGATTTTCATATTTACCATAAGGAAATCAAGGTATTCACATTTCTATCATAATGCGTAGAAATTTAAAAACATTTTTTCGATTCTTCACTGTATTTACTTCTAAAATCTAAAATTTTAAATCCGTAGGCGCTACAAGTGTCAAAAATTTATAAAATAAAGAAAAATGCTGGATTTGGACTTATTTTTGCAAATCGTTAGTAAAATTCAGTAATGGCTGAGATTGATTTACAAGAATGCCAAAGTATACAAATGTATAAGAGAGTTTTGCATTGAATTCAAATTTTAATATTTAGTCATTTGAATGCTTTATTAATAATAGTTGATTCTATTACTACTAAGCACACTTGTATAGATATTGTAATGGGCTACGGGTCAATAATAATTAAGTACAAAGATTAATTGAAGTTTATTTATTATAACAAATAAGTAAGCCTACTAATTACAGCTAAAAATCGAACCTACTGCCCTTACTAACTAAATAAATGAGTAAATTCCCTTACTAGTCTTTAACAATATTTATTTTTGTGTTTTCTAAGCCTAGATTCTTGTTACCTCGCTTATTGATTTATATAAAATGAAGTGCAAACAGGGCATATATTATATTACGTTTATTTTGGTTCTCTAGAAATAATTAAGGCCGTATTTTCTCTAGCCTTTAGGTCATTCTCAGTTAACGGAAATTAAATTTTTTTTAAAACAATTAATGAGAGGGAATAGAATAAAAAAAATCTATCTGTCCCAGCCAGGAATCGAACTTGGAACTCCTGCTATCCGGGCCGGTGCACTTACCAGTTATGCTACCAGGACGCGCTAGTTATCTCATTCAATTCCCTCTACACTAGCAAGAGCCTAACCCACGAGAAAGGCGAGAACTTCGTCTTGTACTCGAAGGAGCTGACATTGTCAAGCTATTTGTCGACTCTCGTCATTTACTTTATTTAATTTTTTCTTTATAAATATTTNTCAATGCAATTTTTGTCCTGCTTTTTGTGTAGGAAAATGTACCACGCCCATAAATATCAGAATTAATAACCACAGAGCACCATGTTCAGAATCACAGTCCCTCTTCCCATAGCAAGACATGCTCAGAGTTATTTAATGAGTTTTAATGATGATTTCCAAAATCAAGTGATTGAACAACTTCCCGAAACGGCTTCAGATTTGCAACTTAAGATGAGTTGACCACTCTCAAGTGGTGTCATTGGTCACCTTCTCTCCTCATGTAATTGATATTGAATGTATTTTTTTTTCCCTAATTCATTGTGGTGATCAAATTGCAAAATGTTTTAATTTAACAGATTGTTAAAATAAAAGTTTAATGTATTAAAATAAAAATTAAAAAAAAGTTTTTTTAGGCGGGGATTGAATAGAATCAATTATTAAGGAATTGAAAGAAATTTCTTGAAGAATTCCACACAAAATCACATAGTTATTATTTAGGAGGGGGGGGGGGGTCCTTGGAATTTCCGAGGGCGTGTGAATAGTTGCTGAAAAGGAAAGCCCTTCTGTTCGGGAATATGGAGAATTATAGTCCCCCCCCCCCCTCATATCAAGATCTCTCTCTTCCATCTCATTATGTGAGGGGGTGTGGGACAGTGCACAATGTAGGGGCCACCTGCTCCCTCATCCCCCGCATGGTGTGTTGTAGCTACCCCCTTTTCTACAACCCTCTATATATATATATAAATGTTATTTGCTGTTGTCGTGGCCTCCTTCTTCCTAATCCCCACTTCCCTCCCCCCTCCCCCCTCTGAAAATTGAATAGCAGTAATATGTTAAAGAAAGCGTTTTCAACTCATGTATTTTTGTAATCGTTTTACTAGTGTTTCCGACTTTCTGTGTGAAACGACCCAGGATTGAATTTTCTTCCTTTCTTTCTTTATCTGAAAACTTATTCCCTCTCTTTTGGTATAAAAAACGATTATAATTTTTTTTCTAGAATTCTATTTAATATGTTTAACTTTATTTAAATATACTGATACAGTCCAGCTGATATTCTATTAAAGTTGACTGACAAAAAAAAAAAAAAAAAAAAATAACGGTCTGTCCTATAAACTGACTTATTTATTATTATTATTCTTTCATTTTATTTATTTATTTTTGTAACATGCATACATATATTAAGTCTCAGTGATCACATTCTCAACTTTCAATGAAAACGTTTCAAAATTAACAACTAAAGAGTTCTATACCAAACCAGTCCTACAGGCCTCATAGACTAATGGAGAAAAAAAATGTTAAGGATATATTTGTTATCAGTCCATTGCACTCTAAAGAAGACGTATGCTTGGCTGCCTAATTTTTCCCATTCAACAAATAATGGTTACCAATATGGGCTGGTTAAAAAAGCGAACGATACTCATAGAAAAATCGAATATACACTTATTTTCCGTTTCTTGGTACGCTGAAAAGTGGAAAAGTTAAACTTAGGTCTATGTAGTCTCAGTCGAGCTACTCCATCTAATAATAAATAAAAAAAAACATTTTAAGTTATTTAAAATCTTAAATAATAACTCTAACCCATCCTTGGCAGTTATGTTTTTTCAGCAGTTCAGATTTGTAGAGATTATATTTCCAGTTGGAGTGATTCTCTAAAGCGTTTGTGTAAGCATTGTTTCATTACCAGCCACAATTGTTCTCTGCCTTCATTAATTATCTGCTTTCAAGTACAAACATTCTTTTCCATTATCAAAGAATTTGTGTAAAATTAATAACCTACCTAAAATCAGACAACTAAAATAAAAGACAAATGAGGCTACCAATACAGACACACACCTCCATATTATGTTTGGATTAATTACGGTTTTCGTAGGATTAATCATGCCTGGTTGAGTTAATATTTAAAAGGAAAGTTTCACCGTACTATTATTAAATTAAGTTAGGCGTGCTCTTGGGAATACTCAATTTCGTAAAATGGTTTTTCTATTACAAGTGTGCAGTTAAGCTGTCTGCCAATACAAAGGTAGGTAGGTAGGTTCGGGTTTAGGGGCGATCAACCCTTAGATTATCACGCCCGCTCGCTTTTCTGCAATACAAAGGTATCCGTGCTCCAAAAAAGTCAATGTGATAATTTGAAAAAAAAAAGTATTTGTTTTTTTTATTTTCTCACAATACAAAAGAAGAAAATATTCTCTAAACCTTTAACTGTTGGAATTTCGAGTGAGTGAACTCGCCAGATCTTCTTTATTTACATTACATATCAATGATAATAGCCAATTTATGGAATGTTCTAGACAATGGACTCGAACGTCATTCTATATGAGCTTTGGGAAATAGGATTGTTGAAAGGTCGAAAGTCCTAAATGCTATTTGATCCTTTTGGGAAAGAGGTTTCTCTAAAAAGAAATAAATAAAAATGATGCTATATAAAATTGCATATGGCCCGTTCAAAATTATACGTATCAGTTCTGTACAAAGTTCTGTAGAGGATTAGATGACATCTCAATTCTGCAAAACTGAGGAATTCGCTTGGCTTACGAAGCGCCCTCATGGACAGGCTTTTTAAATTTCCGTACTTCACCTTGTTGTTGTTCCATGAGTGAGGAAAGTGTAGCGATTTACAAAATGAGTTTATGACAAATATTCGATAGTTTTTTATATTTGTTGAGATCTTTTAAAAAAACAATTGCTCAGTATATGAGTAAAATTTTATGCTTGAACAAAATTGTCTAAATTGATGTAGAGAAAAGTTCACTTAAAACGCAAAGTTCTTATTTGATTTTGATTGATTATAGACTGTATTAGAAAAAAATATAAGTTTAAAAGATTTCGGTGAAAATCACTAAAACCTTTGGTAAAACTTAAAAAAGACCAAATGGAGACTTTTTTGACCGTAGATATTATTATAGGATGAATTTAGTTAGGGTTCGGTCAAGGTAGATAAAAAAAATAATAAAAAATACAAATTTTAAAGAAGTGTATTTTTTAAAAAGATTATCTTCTGCCTTTGGATAATTATCGTGGCAGATAATCTTTTAAAAAGTACGCCATTTTTAAATTTGTATTTTATTTTTTATTTTTGGATCTACCTTGACCGAACCCCAACTTAAATCATCTAATAATCGTAAAAAAGACCTTTTTCTAGAAATATTCTTCGATCCTTAAATGATTTATCCAAAAATTGACATTTAATATTAATATTTAAAGAAATTTATAAGACCGTAAAATTTTTTCTTGATTAACATTCATTTGGTCTATTGCATGTACTATTATGAAAAATAAACATAGAAATAAAATTAACATATGAAAATAATACATGCATTTTAAAAATATACTCTCCTCTTTAATTATTATCCTTCGATTTTGCCCAACATATGCAGTAGTAATGCAATTTTATTTAAAAATATACATTTAAATTTTAAATTCGATCTACATACGTATAAGATCATATCATCCTTCCGAGTGTAAAATGTAAAAAAATAAATTACAAATCTGTGTTTAAAAAAAAAAAAAATTACAAAAAAAATAGAGTAAAAAAAGACACTGTCGAAGAAAGAGGAAGGAATTCCGCTGTCGAATTCCGCTTCGAGGAAAAGTCTCATGGGTAGGAATTATTTATTCCTTTAAATAGGGGTAGGACGTCAGCATGTTTAGGAATTCACCGCACTCAGCTCCATTGCAAGGTTTTACCTACGTAGCAATGTATCGATGCTGAATTGGTAAAAAATAAGTTTGCTAATCAATAGCTAAGTAACCTAGCACACTTTTCTTGTTCAAATGAGAGATGGGCGTAAATAAATAACTGATTTGTTCTTGCAATCAAAAAGGGGTTATGAGAGTAAAAATACAGTTTAATACAGTTTGATCTGGATTGGGGGGGGGGGGGCTCACATTTCTTGTGCGATTCATAATGATCTTCATTAATAATGTTTTTCAATTTTTACTTTTAGGGACATTAATGATGATAATATATTACATTTTATATTTATTATATTCTTATATTTTGAAACATCATTAGTAAGGAAATTATTACAAACTTGTTCCTACTTTTTTAAGGCTCGTCAACCTCATGGTCATTAATGCCATTATCGCTGAAATCTTTGAATTTTGATCTCCTACTTAACTCCTCTATCCTATCCCTCATTTAAGTCATTCAAACCAATTCGACCAACTGATTGTATAAAGAAGAAATCTTAACAGTTCTTCCCTCAAGGTGAATTGATCGGCAGTGTACATCTTAGTCATAGTCTCCCTTAATGCGTGTTTTTCACTAACCCCTAAAACTAGGAGGAACTCTTATTTAATCGATCGAATTTCATTTTTGGAGAAAAAGGTTTTGGGCTACATTGGGAAAGATAATTTTTTTTTGTATACTGAATCGGAGCGAAGTTGCAATAAAAAACGAGGTTTATCCCCAAATGAAATATCCATTCTTCCACAAATTCCTTTATTCCTGAGCGCATTTGGGATCAAAGATCTCAACTTCGGAGACGAGGAATCTCGCATTGTGTCAGAGAGATAGTTATTATTTAGAGCTGTAGGAGATTCTTGGGCTCTGAAGATGATACCCTTGATCTCAAATGCCCCCAACTGAAAGGAATGGGGCGTAATAATATAAGAGTTGATCGCCCCTAAACCCGATCCTTAATGATACGAATGGAATTTTCAAAATTGAATAAACCTTGTTTAATTTTTTCTAATTTACTAAATAAAATTGACAGTATTCTAGTCTAAGGGAATGATGTCTATTCAAGAGTTTTTTTCTCGACTTTAGATTATCTAAAAAATCTCACCCTCCCTTACTTATTAGTCCCATTTGCATAATAACAAAATTAGTTTTTCGTTTTTTTTTATTCAAGAGCTTCATGCCGAATTTCATTTAAAGAACTGAAAACTGGCCATATTGAAAAGCAAGTATGCGCGCACATACTCTCTAGAAACTAGATTTTGAGACAATGTCAAGAAAATAAAAAAGTACGTCAAGGGTAGTAGCAAATTAGCTACGGTCCTTCAGAATTCGCTAAAAAAGAGCAGAGTTATTGATAATATTTGTCTCTAAGTCTAATGGGGTGAGCTCCAGTCCTCTTTAGTTTTATTTAGTTAATAAATAGTATTCTGGGGAAAATATTACTGAAGGGTGAGGTTCCTACAAGAGCCTCACTATTAGGTGGAGGAAGGGTGCCTCGAAATATTGGTAGCTCACTGAAGGGCCAATGTTATAATGATCTCGGTCTAGAGTTTGTTAACATTGAACATAATGTATTGAAATTAGTGGGCCCTGGTCTCTATATGACCAGCCCTTTGTTTCTTTCCTCATGGGGTTATACTTGAGTCTCTATGCCACTTTTTCGCAACTATTTACGAATTCCATAACTTCGACATGAATAACATGAATGTTCTGAGCCTTCTAGGCCATATTATTGTAGTTCAATAATGTGAATTAAAGGTCTTATTCTGAACGCAAAGCGGATAACGCACTAACTTTTTATAAGAGACATTGAAGACTTTTACCCCCATAGTACTTCTTTTAGCCCTGGAACTCGGAATGTCGGCCCAGCTATTGAGGTAAATGGATTATCTAACTAAATAAAACGGCAGAGTCGAGGAAAAACTTCACTGTAATAATAATGATAGATTGTAGCAGAACGTGGTTAATATGGAGGTAAAAACACTATGTATAGATTACAATCATGTGTTGCCAGTAACAAGCATAAATCTTTCAATGAACGATTAAGATAACAATTAATAAATGTAATGAACAATTTATCTCAACAGTTCACAGCCGGCAAAATAGAAAGTGGCTCCACTCGGAAAGTTTGCCTCACAATTCGTCAACAGTTATCTTTTGTGTCTGAGCTAAAACGGTCTCTTCTCTTCAGACATTAGCGCCGCTGCCTAATAAACCTTCATGAGCTATAATTGTGTCCATCCCTCTGAAATCATTGTCCTGCAGTGGCTTACACCAGGCAGAAGTGTTCTTTTACCTCGATTAACTAACCCAGAAACACTACCCTGGATCAATTAAAAGGCACCCTTACCGGGAGAAAAAATGGAAAAATTACCTTTCCATATTAATTGGTATTTATATTGATATTAATTGGGTCCCAATGTTGCTGCTGGCTGCCAGAGTCAGACGATAGCTTTACATTCCTATACCGGTCTCCATTAAAATAACAGAGCCAAAACAAAGAAAGATGATAATGATACATTACAATTTACTACTAATTTTGATGCCCGCGATTTTTTAAAAAAAAGTACTTGCATATAATCATTTCGTTCAAAGTGAAAAAATCTCAGTTCATGTTTTACACTAAAAATGTAGGATCTGCGAATCAGTTGATTTGGTATCTCTCCAAAGTCTGTCCTTTTTGTTTTGAGTGCTTCTTTTAGTTAGTTAAAGATATTGAATGCATAAAAATTGTGAAAAGATGTGGACTATTTGTAAATATAACAAGTTGCATAACCTTCAGGAGAATGACGTCAATTCTATAGATAAATTTGAGGCTAGGAAAATTTTTTTTTTTCTGGAAAAAGCCATTAAAACAAAACAAAGCCGTCTTAAGTCCGGCAAGCAAAAATTTTAGTTTAAATTAATTCTGTTCGCATTGAAACATAAAATGTGAAATATTTTCTTGGGATTTATGTCTTACAGGTCTCTTTAATGTTATTCAAGGTTGATAAAAGATGTAGATAACGAAGAAAACGTATTTAGTCTACAGACGTGCGAGGTTCCACTCAAAATTAGGAACTTGAGGAGGGTGAGCTGGAAAATATTCTTAGTGTGATCGGGCTTGATCGGCAAAGCCCGGCCGAAGTCGCCGGCTGTGGAAGACCGGGGGCTGCCGGCTTTAGTATCCTCCTGGATGTCTGACGGTAGACTGTACATCACCTCTCCGGAACTTCCTTTCGCGTAATTTTTTCCCAAACAACACTTCCCAAAACTTTCTTAATTTATTTTTTGAATGACTATCCACTCAGTTTAGAGGATTTATTAGGCAATAAACGATGATTTTCCCCATTCAAATCTTATTTCGAAATTAGCTTTCGACACTGATTTGTTTACTTTCTGTCGTTGACTTCTGTAATGAATTTTGTCAAACTGCTTCATATTTAAAGGTAAGCTTATGTAACAAATAAGTTAAAGAAAATTATTTTTGTAATGATTCAAAGAATTTTTATTCATCAAGGGTATAATTTCAGTTAGATAATTTCTTCGAAAGAAAATTATAGAAGGCATCACATAGATAAGAATATATAAAATGATAAGGACAAAATATAAAAGTATTGCCTAGTCAATATCAATTAGGGACATTTGTTTAAATTTTAATTAATAAATCAGTTTAAATTCAAGTTTAAACTTTAGCTAGAATTTAGTTGCCCTCGAGCATAAAATGTCCACATATTTTTATAGTTACTCAGTCATTTTTATTACAAATTGGCTTTAGGGATGTTGACAATTAAAAGATACTTATATCATTTAAAAGTTTTAAAACTGTGCCATTTTTGTTGAATTTAACCACCTTTAATTTTTATATTTGGACAAATTTGATCCAGACAAGGGAGTTTGGATGTACAATGTGATTGGTTAAGTTCCAATTACTTTTAACTGAAATTCATATTAATTGGACTTGAACTTTTTTCAATTAGAACATTTGGATTCTAGTATTGAAATCATTTTTATTTTTGGCATAGATACTCTCAACTAATTAAAGCTGTCTTATGCTTATTAGGTGAACTTGTAGCTTTTGACTCATGTTACAGACGAGAAGGAAATCCCATGGGATTAACTTCTTGTCTGTTAACTTGTGACCAATGTCGTCCCTAACCTCTCACCAATCTTATCTATTTTCGTCTCTTGTCAATTATATGTATATTGAACTAAGTACTAAAATAGATAAGATTATATTATATTTTATTTGTAGAGTGCAACGGACATTGTAATGTGTATGTGATCAAATAGAAATTAGAAATTATTGATATTGCTTCCTCTCTTTTCTCATCTCCTTTTTATAGTTCTCAAGTACTTTTACTTCTACACTGATCTGCTTCTTAATTTTGAATCATTCCGAGGCCCCTTCCTATGAATCCATTCATTCTTCTATCAGTATCTGGTCAAACTTCAGTAGCCATGTAGCATACCTTTCAATCCTTATTAAATAAAAGGTATCTTAAAGATAATTATTCCAAACTATTTTTTTTTCTGTGTTAGAATTTTTTTGACCAATAACGAATTGATTTGATACTAAAATAATATTCATGGTTGGTCAATTTGTACATTAACATATAATTTTTTCCTATTTAAAAAAAATTTTAATTGTATCAGTCTAGCAATTAACAAATGGAAATTATCTGTCTTGAGTTCCACTGTTCCTCATATGTTTCAATTTTAAGATAATAGTAATTGTTATCTGTAATTCATCGTAATTCACTATAGGTATATCTATGGAACACTGTTTAAAAAAAAAAAAGATGATTCAAAAGAAGGCAACGCATTTAAAGAATATATATAAATTATAAATAACCACAGAAAAATTGAATTATAGTTTTTTTCAAATCTTTATTCTTGAAGGTACTTCAAATCCGTACAGCCATGATATCTGGGAGTGGATGTATATACTATTGTTAGGGGCTACGGGTCGCTAATAATTAAGGACAAATATAAATATATGTTAATATATTATAACAAATAAATACTCTTAATAAGTACAGCTAACAATCAAAACTACTGCCCTAACTAACCGTACAAAAGCATGGGGGCATCTGGCATTCTTCTATTTCCAATAGGCAAAAATCATTTTCTAAGATAGAAGTGTTTAAGACTAGGGAAGTAACCAGTGTGAGGACTAGATCTGTACAGGGTGGGTCCTGTACGTAATGATGGATATAAAGCAGCAGCAGATGTTGGATACGTGGGATTTCCATGACAGGAATTGGTCAATGCGACTACAAGACTATTTACTGAAGTGCTGAGTTAGATAGGGTGTTTATCAATAGAGGTAAAATAGAAGTAAAAAGGGGGGAGAGATTTTAGGAGGTGACTGGATCCAATAACTTTAGCCTAGGACTTACCTGGATTGAGGTCTTCCTCTCAGCCCAAGAACTAATGCTATCGATGTCGGATTGAATCAGGGACATGTATGTAAGTTCAAGAGTCGGGAAGAGAAATAGATCTGGTTATTATCAGGCTAGATATGGTAGAGATATGGAACTGTATAGATTCAGGAAGTTCATTGATATAGGTGCAAAACAAGAAATAATAATAATAAGTTATGAAAATTTAAAACTATTTAAAATTTTGCCAGCATTTTACACTTGTTAAGGATAAAAAATAAAAATAATAAATACCTTTGTGAGTAAATAATACGAATATAATATAAAAAAATTAATGAAACGTGCACAAAATATAGAATATTCCACTGTAAGTTAATAAAATAAAATTCTTATTCAATAAAGGAAAATTGATACTAAATAAAAATTAATTCTTGGAGTAAACAATTCGCAAAAAGATACACATTACAGTTCCAGAGGATGAAGCCAAGAGAAAGGCAGAGGGTAGGATGAACAGATATGCACTGATCAGCCAAACATACCCAAATCCTCCGGTGTGGTGATAATGTAGACCGGTTGGACATACTCTCGCCGACAGCGCACTCTGCCTCCACCAAACCAAACGTTCGTAATTTTCCCAGGCTCTGTCCTCTCAGTACAGGCGCCTATTCGTCGGGCTCATGTCCGGGTGACTGCCATCGTCCTGCCAGCTTAGATGACGAGTGTTGAGGTCCTTCTTCACTTTTATTAGGCGAACGAGCTCATCCCTCACAGATAGTCGAACGAACTTTACCAGGATGACGGGGATCCAAGTCCTCAGAGGTAGGTTACTGGCGAAGGTTAGCATCAATAGCAGGCACTAAGTCAGCGAGTATCTCGGACCGAATGCTCAGAAGCACTCCTGATGTCCTGTTCAGCACGGTTGAGACTGACTACTAATTCAGTCACACGAGACTTAAGGGTTCGATTCTCGAGGACTAACTCATTAAATAAATTAGCCTATCTAATCCAACTTGTATTTTCTTCAGAATTTTTGAATTTGAATTTTCGAACCCCAATTCTTCCAGCTTCTCCAATGTCTTTTATGTCCTTATTGTCCTCTCTTATGTCTGGGCTGATTAGCTTTTATAGAGATTCTATCCCTCCAAAATAAGGTCGATGACATCTTAGGATTTTTTTTTCTTCAAATTTTTGTTAAAACCACAGTTTATTATTTATTTAAAATGATTCCGTCATCTAATTACAACACCGTTCTTGGTACACAAATTTGAAAATATGACAGGGCAATGCATTTTTGCCATCGCACATTATCTAAGACTTACCTTATTAGAAGCTCGGTGCAGAGAAATACTCTAATATACTTGAGTAGGCAAAGGTAGAGAGCTCTCGGAGGAGTTAAAAGTCCTGATAAGCGCCAAATTTCTTCCAAATGATTCCATGTCTTACTCAATTTTGTTATAAAATATGAAATATAAAAGGAACCTTTCGTATTTGTGCTAATTTGCACTGATTAATTTGCAGAAGATTTAAAAAATTTCTATTTCTTTTAAAAAGAGTAATGTTTAATAAATTTGAGAGAAGAAAAACAAGGAGCCGATGTGTACCCATTGATGTTTCAGGCCAGAATCTTTGGTAATGAACTCCATGCAGTTGCAATGTATTAAAATCAAAATAACATTCATGAGACGTGAATTCCTTTGACTTAATCTTACATAATCGTAAGTAAGTCTGTAAAGTCGAATATAAGGGGATTAATGCAAGTGACTGAAGCCCTATAGTATATCACATTTACAAATGAGGACTGAATGTTATTTGAGGAAAAGCAATATTAAAATAGAAGTAAAAAGGGGGGAGAGATTTTAGGAGGTGACTGAATTCTATAACTTTAGCCTAGAACTTACCTGGATATTCTATAACTTTAGTCAGGACTTTCCCTAGAATAGAAAATCGGGACCTATTGCTTTGCAATTTACATAAACGACTTTCTATCTGGTACTCAAAATTTGAAGGTAAAATCAGGATCCTGGTGATTTTTTGTATATATAAACTACTTTCTATGTGTTATTCGTAATTCTCAAAAACTTTGTTGACGACTCTAAAATGTCCATGGAAATAAATAACTTGGAGAACTTCTTGCTGCACTAGAACAATCAAGATTTTATTATTAATTATTGCTCCTGCTGTCGTATAAATAAATTATTGTATTCCTAAAGAACACTTAAAAGACATTAAAAATACGAAAACCCTTACACCTCAATACTCACTCTGATACGGCGGGTAATGGAACACACTTCGCTACAGACCATACTCAATATGTCCTCCATACCGAGACTTGGAAATTGTCTATAAGAGGTCATTACCATGCCGAGTCTTTTCTCCTCCTGCATCCTTGTACTCTCGGCGATTCATAAGTGTCCTTATTTTTCACTGGAAATTCGTAACAGGCCAACAAGATCGCTCGCTACATTCTTATGTAGTTGTTGCATTTGCCTGAATATAAATAAATATTGTTTTAATATAAATATATTTTAAATATTTTATATTCGAAATTTTGAAGTTTTTAATGTTTGGTTTGTATCTGTGTGTTTCTATCTTATTTATATTGGAAAGCATTTATTGTCTTCCTGTAAATGATCGCATTCCTATATAACATTTTTAGGTGCTTATTGGAGTATGCTATACTCGTCGAAATAATATAAACATAAAAATAAAAATAAATGTGACATGAGCTGACTAGTCACGAACTGGTGACGCACCTTAAAATTAAAAATAAATAAAAATTTAAGTCAAGTCTAACGGATGCCTGAAGGTCGATCATGGAATACGCCTCGTACATAATATTATATCGTATTATATATAACATAATATTATATCCGTACATAATATGCTCGTATTATATATATATATTGTCTATTTGAGGGGACAAAAGTGGAAGTGGTAGACTCGACTTATACCATCTTACTTAGGTTGAAGTTTATGACGGCAAAATCTAGACCCCAAGGTAGAAATAGATTACTCTATCCTTCATAAATGCGAATTGAATATCAAAATTTAATTGAATTTCTTCCTGCAATTTGTTGAGAATATTGAAAAAAAAAATTTTTTTCCTATTACTTATATTTTATACATTATTAACTTCCGCTAAATGTAAAAACTCTTATGCTCTCTATTTTTAAATTAACACATCTGATATGTAAATTTTTATTTAAAACTGCAATTTATGAAGTTATCGAGGCAGGAAAATGAAAGAAAGTTTTTACTTCAAATTAACTCTACTTTTAGAAAAGAAAAAAAAATTACATAATGAATAATTATTTTTAATTGAAAAGTTTTTCCTACAAAATTGAATGTAAAAACTCTTTTGTGTGTAAATTACTTTTTCTCCGTAAAAAACAAATTACTGATGATGAGGCATTTATTACTTAGTGGATTTATTTCTTCGATTAAAGGATTCCTTTCCCAGTAATATTTGTGCGTTATATACATAATGTATTCGTAAATATTTTCTTGATAAGCACTTTTCGGAAAAAATGTTTATTCAGTGTGAATGTTTCAAAATACATTTCACACTTGTGTTCTATACATTAAAAAAAAAAAAAAAATTCTAGCTCTGCTCTACCTCTACTGATTGCAGCCATTAATGGACGCGTGTAACAGTTTCCAAAAATAAGCTCAGTATAATCAAATTTAGTTTCTTTATATTTCAAATTGCGGTACCGTAAACATTCATCACACATTCACAAAAGCAAGCGCGTACACACGAAGAAAAAAACTATCTAGTGGTGCTGCCCGATTTATGTGGGTTTCATGGGACAAATACAATAAATGTATATTTTCTTTCTCATCCTTAAATTGAACGGACCAAATTTTTAGACAAATTAGGATCGGTGAGGAATCAAAACTTTTTAGATGTCACGTCATGATAGTAAGAGAAATAGCATTGATTTAATTACGGGGAATCTGCTAAAAATAGATTAGAGAAAAATTAAATTTAAATTATAGAAAAATATATACAAAGTGCCAAGTATTGGATATTGTATGATAATCTTCTCTAAAATCTGAATTTAAAAAAATATAAATAAAAAAAAAAGGTGTACTTTATTGACTATGACGAAACTTCTAGTCAATTAAAATAATTTTTGATCAGGAAAAAGAGGAAGAAAAATCGTGAGAGTGATTCACACTAGATGTTTTGTACCGCAGCGGATGAATCGGCAACAGTGTTAATCACCAGTGCTGCCCTTTAAAACTATTACTAGGGGTTTAAATCCCGCCCTGGGCAAGCTTCTATAAATAATAGCTTTTCCTGAGTCAAGGATGTTTAGAAAAGGTTGGCAACCTGTAGATAGTCCCTTTTTCTATGGGNTAAAAGAAACTTGTCCTGAGCCATGTATGTTCTCAATGGGAAGGCAAACTATAGAGAGCCCCTCCCTCTATGACGCTCAAAGGTTGTAAGGGAAGCTAACAATATAGAATGAAATAACCATTTATTATCTATAATATATTTTCTCTCATTCCAAAATTGTGGGATTCAATATATTTTTTGCGGCTCTCAGCCATAATTTAATTTAATAAGAACGGCCCCCTGATATAAATCTGCCTGAAACTAAAAGAAGAAGATTGACAAAGCTCAGAGACAATTAAATTCAAAGAAGAGAAAATGGAGTTGTTTATTATTGTATATTTTATTCAGAAAATAATTGAATTACGAGCTCTGAAAAGTCTTAACATTTCTTATTCATAACACGATTACTTCTGCAGGTGTGGAACAACAAATAAGAAATAACATTTTTAAAGAAATACTAAATAAAAATCAGTCAGTTAATATTTGAACTTGAGGTAAACTACTTTTTTTTCGCTTTGTTGAATTGTTCTGTGTAGCGTGCAACCGAAATCGTTAGTGTTAATGTGATCATTTGGATTTTAGTTTTGGTTCAGTCCCGTTTCTAATTTATTTACCACAACAGGTCTCCGTGATATTTATTGTAGCGAACTTAGTTATGTCAAATCTATAAGGCAAGCTCATAATGAATTGTGGAAATTCAGATGTAAACTGTCAGACCTAATGATGCGGTTTCACTTGAGGGAAAGATATCTCTCAGATATATATATCCGTAAAATCTTGTTAGGGCCTGAGATCTCCGGACACAGAGTGAAAACACAATGGGCTCTCGTAGAGTCCATTACGACCCTACATAAGACTTATATCTCTCGGTCGAGGAGAAATGGATGCCTTTCGATTTTCTCGCCTGGAAAATTGTAGGCTCGCTCGCCTGGAAAAAGTCCCTGACCGGAGAGTTTCAGTACGCCCTCCCGCACGCCAATAACTCCAGATATTCCAGTTTAATCAGGACCCTCAATTGCCGGCTCTCCAGCCTCATACATCAGCACCCTCTTCGGGCCGTACAGTTTACAACTCTGCACACGGATTTCAGCAGATTTCTCTTGAGGAAACCTAATGGTCGCTCCATTTATTTCAATTTTTCAGTGTAACAAAATTAGTAGTGAATCAGTGAAATAAAATCTAACGAAATTGAAAATATGCATCCCATTAAACTTTTCCAATATTTTTTTTTCTTCACACAATTGAAAATAAATACATTTTAATGGGAATTAAAAATGTAGACAAAACTACTCTGTATAAAAAGAAATTGCTGTCAAATTAATTGTTGAAACGATGTGAATTTAAAAGTCATATAATTGAGATGGAAAGCGTTAATGACCACTGGCAGTCAATGCGCACTATTTAAAAAAAAAAAGAAAAGAAAAAAGAAATAAAAATAATGGAGTTCTGACAAAAACAATGAGGATAATATTGTGGGATTTAGAACTTAATTAACTTAATGAGGTCGATAAATGTGGTTTTTTTTGAAGTCATAACTATTTTAATCTAACTAGAGTCCATTAATCATGGTCGAATAAATACACTTGCACTAATACTAATGAAATAAGTGCATCTAGGCGTAAAAAAAAAAACAACAACATTTCTGCAGTATTTATTATTACCGACATCGAAACATGTCGCAATTCTAAAGATTTTTTTTTTTTTTATTCTCCATTGAAATTAAATTATAAATTATTGAAATAACTGTAATTGAATTATCGATAGTTAACCAGAACTAGAGAATTTTAGCTCAAGTCAGAAGTCACAAAAGGAAATCAAATACTTAATTTGATATCATAATTCTAAAGATTACGTAAGATTTAGCTTGCACAGTTACATTTATACATACAAACAGCTATATCTATATTAAAAAAAAAAAAGGGACCCACCAAAATTTGAAGTTACATTGTTGAATATTGTTCATAATATGTGATGATCGAAAAATGTCTCTAGAATTTAAATGCTATAAAATTATACATTTAACGCATTGTACACTATTATTCTAAAATCATCTTAGAATTATATCTACGGTCAACTAACTCTCCTTTTGTACTCTATTATATTTACTTAACACTTATATTAACAAATGATTTATAATTAAGCCTTTCTCTGAACCAGTCCACTCCCACTACTGATATGAGTAAAATGAAGCTTAAATACCGGATTCGATATATTGAAATTAAGAATTTTGAAGGGGCGCCAGGCTAACTCAGGGGATCCATACGGGTCTCGCGATCCTGACGCCGCGGGTTCAAATCCCGCCCAGGTCAATCTTTTATTTATACATAGAAGCTTGTCCTGAACCATGGGTGTTTAAAATGGGGTGGCCACCTGTAGATATGCGATCATTAGGTTTCCCTAAGTGGTTGCAAGGGAGGTTAACATAGCAAGAAAAAAAAAAAGAATTTTGAACCCTAATGCGCATTCAGAAAAATATAAATATTGGCTTGATAAAAATTTGAAATATGTTTTTCCGTAAATCGTGTCATCTTACCAAAGTGAAAATTTGTATTCTATTAGGAAATTCACTAGATTAAAAGAGAAAAAAAAAATTAGTTATTCTCATATTTAATCAATAACGTTCTGAAGTTATTTACGAAAGACGATGTCTTAAGGCAGTAAGCATCGTAGGCATGATTACTGCTGTACGTTTTCATGTGAACATAGTATATGCCTCCATTTCATAGCATTCCCTTCATTTACGTTATCTGACTGCGACTCAGCCGAGGTTGTAACTAAAGCACAGCTGAGAGAATGAAGCAGCCATGAGGAGAGACTGGGGCTCAAGTCGTTCATTGTTAGCAGGGGCTGCCAGAGAGATCTCATCCAGTCTGCTATCAGTACCTCTGTTCCATAGAGATACGTCACTTACACAGAGAATATACTCTAGGGGGGAGAGAGAGAGAGAGAGAGAGAGAGAGAGAGTGATTATCTTTTCAAACATAAAGAGCATCATATAAAAGGATGTGTGTGTGCGTGTATGGGTATATATATATATGTGTGTGTGTGTGGGTATATATATATATATATATAGAAAAATAATTCAACAGACTGAGTATCCATTAGTGAATTGATGCAAATGAGAAAAGATCCATTTTTCTAGACGACTGATTATGGGTAATGAAAAGCAAAGTTGAAGAAGCTCCACGTTGGCAAATCCAGTATTGACGCCAAGGAAGGTGATCCTGAATGTCTGGAAGAATTGGACAGGAATGGGATGCTCCAACCTGGACACTCCATTAACTCGACTCTCTACTGTCTCCAGTAAGAAAGGTGTTGTCATCATCATGACACCCCTATACTCGCCCTACACGTCTCGGCNTATAAAAAAAATAATAATAAAATAAAAATAAAGTCAACAATAAAACAAATAAATGGTCATCACTGTACAGAGAGATGGGTCCCATCGACCTAACTCCCAATAAGTTTAGGCATTAAGGCCCAGGAGGTCGCGAGTCCATCTCCGTTTTAGTCGCCGGGGAGGATTATGAAGATTGGAGTCCGACGACAGGGATTGGGCATATGGATTGGGTTGAAATTGGAGTTTACTATGGAAAATCATGATTTAGAGGTTTTAATTAACATAGACAAATTAATCTTAAATCGAATAATTTGTTTTCTTTTCTAACTTATTATTGTTCCCTTTCACCTAGCATTTTCAGATGCTAGTGATAGATAAAGGCTCCCTGTTTTTTCACTTAAAACTATTCTACCTTATGATATTGTAGAACAATTACTCATAAGAGAAAAACTTATAGATCTTAAAAAAAGGTCTCTTTAAAGATACTTTTTATAAAAATCTATGTTCACTATATATCTTTAAAATTCCTATTACTTCTTAATTTGAATCGTACAGGGAGCTAAAAAAAAATATCTCTACCTCAACCGGGGAGTCCCCCACTATCGGGCGGGTTAACCATAGTGGGGGACTCACAGGCTTAGGTAGAGTTTTTTTTTTCTACGATTCAAAATAAATAATGAAATGTGGGATTACATGACCACCATAATCATCATGATTTGGATTCCTATCACTTCTTTTTTAAACTGGTTCTAATTCAAAAGAATTTTCACACACACACAGAGTGAGAGAGGGGGGATGTCACTGTTAATCAAAGAAAGAATTGCACTACTTTAGTATAACTCGAAAAAAAGGACCTCTTTCGATGAAAACATATTAACATGCTCAGTTTGCACAAGCGAAGCAACGTCACGGATTTTTCTAGCAAAGTTCCGTGGGGGGGGGGGGGGGGTCTCTAAATCTCCCTCTAGAAAACTCCCTCTGCCGAGATTGTAGAACACTAAAAATGTAGCAAAATGCTTAACTGCATCACATTGACGCCACGCAGTGGATGACAGCTGAGGGGCCGGATACTCCAAGGTGTATCCGCATTAATATATTTTGTACCAAAGCCTGTAGTCATTTTCTACATGTAAGTTACATTTTCATTTTGTCGTACTGTTCATTTACTGAATCGATATTGTTTCTATCTTCATCCATTATAATGAAATTTCACTATTATAAAACAAAACAATACCTTTTATCATAATTAATAACTAACATAATATAAATACATTATAATTGATTATCATGGTAATAAATATAATGAACATTTCCTAATATAATTTTTAAAATAATTGTTCTTAATTAAAATCCATTCTAATAAATTTCTTTAATGTAATACAAAACACCAAATAATATTCAAAAGAATTAGAATACAACTGAATACAAATTAAAAACCTTTCAATCTATTTCAAATAAATTAAAATTATTATTAAGAACCGCATTAATGAAGTGTAATAAATTTATTTAAAAAAAAATCAATGTAGTTAGGAATAGAGAATTTGATGCCTATTAAGTTGGAACTTATTACAGGCAGATTGTGCGTCTTTCAATTTACGCTTGTATTATAATGGATATTAAGAAACATTTTTCCCATTAAGTTCCTAAAATGAGCCATTGCTATAAGTTTAATTTCACGCTCCTCCAACCCCTAAGAAATTTCAAGGAATACGTAATTTTCTAAGTGATTTATTATCCTTATTCGCGCCTCGCACTCAAACACACCCACTCTCTAAAAACTATTCCGCTACACACTCAAGCTGTTCAAACTATTAAAAAAAAAGATATATATA
>KZ807108.1:214736-235655 GCA_000696205.2 Oncopeltus fasciatus
TATATATATATATATGAAACAATCAAAATAAGATCTTATTTCCAATTTCCAGATAGCCTTTGGCCAGTCAACCTCCCAAGCCTCCTAAAATGAGCCCTTAGACATCCTAATCCATTTTAAAATATTACCCTTATTGTACGCTTTGCATGAAGATTTGTAGAAAATGAATAATAGAAAAGCGATATGATAAATTAGGTTGCGACAAATTATAAAATCTAATTTATAAATATTAATTTAGTTGTGGTTTATTGTCCCACGTAAATTTTAAACAATTAATGAGAGGGAATAGAATAAAAAACCTATCTGTCCCAGCTAGGACTCAAACCTGGATATCCTCCTTTACGTTACGGAATGTTTCCATTACACCACCGGGACGAGCAAGATAACTTATTAAATTCCCAACACACTAGCAAGAGCCTAACCCACGAGAGATACGTTTTATTGTCCCACGTAAATTATAACAATTAATGAGAGTAAATAGAATAAATAATCTATCTGTCCCAGCCAGGACTCGAACCTTCAGCTCCTTCGAGCATGTCTTATGCCATGCTCGAAAGAGAAAGACGAATACATCTTTCTCGAAACGTCTTTCTCGTGGGTTAGGCTCTCGCTAGTGTGTTGGGAATTTAATAAGTTATCTAGCTCGTCCCGGTGGTGCAATGGATAGCATACCGGCCCTGAAAGCAGGAGATCCAGGTTCGAGTCCTGGCTGGGACAGATAGATTTTTTATTCTATTCCCTTTCATTAATTGTTTATAAAATTTAAATATGGGGTATGTATTTGTTGCTGGATAACGTAAGTCATCATTTATCGATGAAAAAATACATAAATCGAAACATAAGGAATATATTTAAGAGTGCTTAACGGAATACGTATTTGGTTGTTAACGTTTATTAAATTAAATTTTTTATTAGTTAAGTATGCTAAATTAATACACTAAGGAGCTGGTTTAAGTAAGTAAACACTTATGTAATACATTTTGTAGTAGCGTTCTCTTTATTGTTAATATGTATAATTAAAAACTTTTCTATAAGTGGTATTTTGTGGGCTCACAATGGACTTATAATTAATGGAAAATACAACTTGGCCTTCGTTTATCACAATTAAAATACGCAATAGTTTCCTAACTTATGGAATGATTATATACCATTTCAAGTAACTCATTGTTAAAATTAAATTGTTATTTAATATGTGATACCAGCGCCGAATAAAGGAGCGCGTGCCGATTGTCAAAACGCTAAATAATGAAATATTCACTGTGTTTGTGTGGATAGAAAATTAAAAACTCGCGGCAGCGATATAAATAGTAAATAAGAGTAGGTGGGATGATAAAGAGTGTAGTAAACACACAAAAAGAAAAAATTAGAAAGTGTAACATCTCTCCGAAAATTTTACTCTTTGTAATTTTTTCTTTTTGAGTGTTCACTATTTATTCTCTTTACCATCCAACCTGTTCTTATTTATAATATATAAATAAATAAAGNATATGTTTATATTTATAATTTAGTCATTCATTTTAACTCCATTTTTGATAATAAATCGAGGTTAAAATTTTTTCGCAAATAATAAATCAGGAATGACCACAACACAATTATACTATTTTCAAATTTATTACTAAGTATTCATTCAACAGAAATAAATTTCAAAGACGAAAAGTGACATAACATTTTTCCAAATGAGCACAGATTTATGTTCTATTTGGAATTCCTGTGCGCCTTGTCGCTTTCCGGATTTTAGATATTACTGGATTACTCAAATTCCGAATTTTCATTTTTAGAAAAATTATTATTATTATTTAATATTCCCTTAACATCTATTTTAGTTAAAAATAAAATAATTAATTTATAAAAATGCCTGTTTTGAGTAAATTAATTGACATTGAATATTGACTGCAACCTTACAAGTTAAATAAAAAAATTGATAATGATAATGATAGACCTGCCAGCGCTAAAAAAAAGTCATATATTAGGCGCATTATTAACCATATGTTCATACATAGTACGTTAGACATAATTAATGAGTAAATAGTTAAAATTGAGTAAACATGGACACTTTATGTTAGTCTTAGAAGTTAGAACATTGTAGTAGAGAGAGGGAAACAGAATGTTTATTTAATCGCCTGAATCACCTTTCACAAGCACTGAAGTGTGAATGTGGCCTTGACAAAGAGGGTTAGCAGGGAAAAAAAACTTGATTCACCCCCGCCCTTTGAAAGCTTTCCTGCTCAACAAAAACAACAAAGGGGTGTAGACTGCTGAAGAAAGTAAAGAATATATGTTAACAATTGGTGAGTGTTTGCGTCTAGTAGAATCTCCCTGCACCCCAATCTATTTTAAATTCTGCACAATAAAGGCTTGTGGTATAATAATTCACATTGTTTGAGACAGTATGGGCAATTATTATCTCTATTACCCAAGGTAATGTCACTCCTTAGAAATAATCTTTTGTAAAATACTATTTAAGACTAAACTAAAATTGGCCACCAGAAGGAAAAAATTACAGTACATGTTTAGGCAGAGAGTATAAATGCGTAAGAGAGGTTTGAGAAGTGGTCGCGCCCGTTAGTTAATCAAATCTAAATGAATATATTAATATGCTTAATATTGCTAACGAAAATTAAATATAAGTGTAATTTAAGTAATTACTATACAATAAATGCTCTCTTGCATATATTGTATAGCAATCTCCCATTCTATCTTCCTGGATAGAATAAAAAAAATCTTACTACCTTAGCCGGAACTCGAACCTGAATCTCCTGCTTTCCGGGCAAGATTTTATTTAAATTCTATTACCTTGCATTTATTATATAAAATTAATGTGAGATTAAATACCACAAACAATATAGTATTTAACTTAAGAAATTACTATTTCTATGTGTACTGAGGGTAATTAAGAGGGATTAATCTTCCGATATCAAGTTCCCTACCCTAGTGATCACTTGCCCTCTTCGCGCCCGGATGAGTAGGGGGTCTACCTCACGTGTAGCTAGCTATTGGCACAAAGTCAGTGCAACAGGTTAGAATGAGAACATCTGTAATTCGCCTGGGTAACCACCAATATTTTAGGTTAGCTCACGAAGAAGGTGTGTACAGCTCTCAACTTAAAGACTTTGACTGCCATCCAGACATTCAACTGATCTGATCCTGCAACCAAAATTAGAGAATTTAAAAAGAATTCGGGAGAAAAAAAAAAAAGAAAAAAAAGAAAAAAGGATTAGCAACCAAATTAAATTAGGTTAGGTGTATTAGTAATCATTATTAAATTATTTAATAGGTGAAATTCTTTTTTTTTAAATGATGATAACCGGGCTATGCTACTGAGCATAGATTTAAATTTAAATTAATTTAATTAAAATTGCTTTTTCCTTTCTTCTTTTCTTCAAGGACTGATGAAAGAAAGGAACTAATAGGCAGCTAAAAGCTATTTTCAATCCGACTATATTGATACAAATACATGATATACAATTCTAAAAGAGCAAATAATATTTAAACTGGCGGGGAAACAAGGCATTTAATCAAAGAGATAGACGGGACGTTTCTAATTTCTTGATTTGTTTCGCCGAAAATTTAAATTTTCCTTGCATTTGTTCTTTCTGTAATTCTACATATTTCTTATTTTCCTGCACATTTAGATTGTTATTAATCGAGATTGTGTTTCTTTATTCGATATTATGGACCGATGAAAAACTGAAAAATTTATTTCCTATCAGGAATGCAGGTAAATCAATATAACCTTAAGTATATCTCAAAATAATCTAAAGGGTTATTATAATTTCTACCACCAATGAATATAGAACTCTCATACCTTATATTCTCCGTCTTCCTTGGTTTCTGTACATAAGGTATGAGATATCTCAAAATATTTGTAAATATTTACCATATCCTGATGGTAAATGTAGTTGTTAATAGGTTAACTGGACAAAATATTATAAACTGATTAGGTGCTTTGAAGTTGTACTAAAGGAATAAGTTAACCAAATACAGATCCTTCGGCTTACAGGTCAAATCTTTCTATCCGGACTTCACAAAGACAGATTTTGAGTGAGGAGGGAATATTTGGTGGAAAGTGACCAGTAATGAGCAGTTGGAACGGGACGCGCTCAGCTGTGTAGTTCCTGCCCTCCCAGTAAATCAGCTGATATCAGGAAACAGCTGGAGCATACTTCCCGAGACTCACATCCGCAGAAAATTATACGAATGCGACCGCACCAGTGGGGTTCTCCCTCCAACCCCAACTGACCATGCGTAATCCACCCTCATTGTCCCACCTATTGTCTTCTTTCCTCCCTTAATCCGTTTGGACATGTACAACTCCCCAAAACTTTACATGCGATATACTCACTCACATTTCCTGTTTCCCAAACATACATGGAAAAACACACCAAGTACTAAATAATGAAATGTAACCAAGAACTAAAAAACGAAAAACATTTAAAAGAATGGATAACAGATTAACCCTAGAGAATCCCCAATAGTCAGGGCGTAATAAGCATGATGTTGACCGCCCTATAAACTCATCCTAATCCTAACATGGAAAAACATTTTTCTAAATAGGATTACCAGATTACATTCTTCAGTATTTCTTCATTACACTTTGAAAATGGATTATTCATATATGGAGGTAACTTTATGAGAAGAGGTTAGACTGGGATTTGGTCTTGGGAGCTGAGGAATTAAAAATTGAATAATTTTTTTTCTCGAATATTTTTGGTACGTTATCATGCATTTTATATAGTCGATTACACACAGTTTTATATTTTCATTTTTTTATTCATTTGGTAGAATATGACACATAGACATGTTTCTATATTATTTTTGTATGTTTTTTTTTTCATATTCAGGCCAAAACGTTGACTAAAATAAACATTTTTTTGGCTACAAATTATATTTTAATTCTGATAATTCTCTCTTCATAAAACTTTACAGTCAACAAATTTACCTCCAAATTAAAAACTGGTTTGTTAATAAAAAAGTTCTTTATTTTCGCCAACGTTTCAGGCCCTCATCAAGGCAAATGAAATGAGGTTATGGGCATTGAGACTCCCGCTCTACGGTTTTTTGTTTAAAAATCAGTTTTAATTTTGTTTAATTCTTCAGCTCTTAAAAACGAACCCTTGACTTACCTCTCATCTTATTACTCATATATTGCATACGTTTTCAAGGGATTAGAATTATTCACAAAAACGCACTTCTTCACATTAAAAGTCCGTCATTTAACTGAACTAGATAATCTCAGCAATAATAAATGATTTTAATTTTTCATTTTATGTTATGTCCCAAACTTAAAAATAATTTATTTTATCAAAAGACTTTTGTGGGATCAGTTTCATTGCTTTGAAATGCGCCCCCAGAATTAAGAAAAATGTTTACTCACACCTTACATTTCAGTTAATCCCCCACTCCTATTGGTCCGATTTTTCTTTTTAGCTTTTTATTTTGCATTTATAAGTCAAATTCGTTTTATTTATAAAAACTGCGACCCATAGAGCATTAACAGACGTATATACTCACAAACACACAGACGCACACACACACATATTCGTATACAAAGTTTCCTCAGATGGAAGATTTAAATATTTTACAAATGTCTGTCAATAGAACTACTTTAATCAATTAAACTAGAATAACTTTTCTACAAGACTTTTCTGATTAAAAGTTGCATTGAAAAAGTTTCGCATATATAAATAAGGGTAAAAAGAAAATTGATCTTACAAGATAAAAAGTATAATAGGGGAGAAGACATAAGCTTGTTAAGCCTGTCTCTGAAGTACCTGGTGTCTCAGGGAGGGGTAGAAGAGGAGGTCCAGTTACTTTCTTCAATATCTATCTCAAAATAGGTTTTCGGTTGAATATTAGAGTACCGTAAATTTCAAAAATATTATTTGATATAGATTTTTTAAAAGCAAAAATGGAGTTAATTAAAAATTTTAATTTTTAGTGCCTTGTATATAGAAGTATTTTTTTTAAATTATGACATCTGCGAGCCAATAAACCATTATTAAACGGTAATCTTTATAAGACGAGAATGAGTCAGTTTTAATTATTTTAATGTTTTTAATCTCTTTTTGAAAACTAACACATAGGAGTTGTGTAAACAAAGCTGATTGTCTTCATTTAATAAGAAATGGACATAAATTAAAGGTAATTTGACCAGTTTTATCTTAAAAACCGAAAAAAAAATTGGCTTTAAAGGGAAAAATCAATTTCGGTGAAGTTTTGGCTTTACACCGACCGGGAATGTGTAGTTGGTCGCTCAACCATCCTAGTTCTGTGTTATATATTTTCCTTCAACTCGCTTTTTGTAAAAAAGATCAAGAAAATAACATTTTATGCCTAGTATTTTTCATATTAATATGTTATTAAAACTTTTGTTTTTGTNATATATATATATATATATATATATATATATATATATATATATATATATATATACATATATGTCAGTGAGGGGTGTACACACAAAGCTCGAAGTTTTAAAAATCAACCTATTCTTTAAACATAATTTTTAATAATTATAAATATAAGCCTAATTTGCGCGCTTTTAGAAATTTCCTTTCGACTTCCCTTAACTTCACAGACTTCTGGAGGTAGTTTTATATGCATACAGGCGGTATTTGCCAGACATCACCTGCAACGATCTGCCAATGAAGTTTGCTTCCCAAAAGGTTGGCAATAAAGAGTAAATTCTGGTTTCTTTTTTCACTTTGTTTCTTTACTAATTTCTGACGGAATCCAACTATTGATTTACCCATCGCAAATTTAACTAAAAAAGGAATTTGTCGAGGAGCTTTACATTCATAGATATCCCAAAGAATATCTCTTTTAGCAGGTAAGGGGGACTGGTATGATTCAAAGAGCCGCCCTCAGGAATGTCTGAAAGACAAACATCTCGACTAGGGGTAGCGTGGATCAACACTGGGAGTACAAACAGTGCCAGTCGAGTGGTACTCTCCTGTTGGACGACCTCGGCTATCTGGCATATGCTTGCCGGGAGAATAGTGGCGAGCGATGTGGCCTCTACTCCCGCCTTGTAGAAATCTATTCGCCCTGCCTATTCTACGTGCGTTCTCATTTGGAGAATCTGTTAGCTCACTTAGCTCGAGTATGCATTAACAGTGCTATGATCGGTAAGATCATGAAGGGTAACTTCATGTCCACTGCATATAAATTCCATACGAACTCCGGAAAGCAAGTAAATTAACAAGTCATTTGATGCTGTAAAAACCATCTAAGATTTCCGACTCATAACCACCAGAGGGTGTTGCATAGTACTACAAGAGGAACTTGTAAAGCACAAGCTTTATTATGTTAGATTGCCTACTGGAATTTGTAAAAATCGTTATCTAACTCCAGATGATATTAAGATTTATTTACTTTATTTTGTGTTACAGTGCATATTACTCTAATTACCTTAGTAACCCTCCTTAACTTCATTATACTAGATGTTCACATAGGCTTCGACGGTCGTCAGGTGTATTTACCGTTTCTTCTTCCGAAGAACCGTGTCAAATTGTTGTTATTTGCCGAGCTTTCGCACATCAGAATTTCGCCCAAAGAAGCCATCACATGATGTGCGAAAGCTCGGCAAATAACAACAATTTGACACGGTCCAACCCGGAAGAAGAAACGTTAAATACATCTGAAGAAGTAGTATATACTACTTTTTTATTGTACTTTATATTTAATGATCAAATATTAATAAATTAAATATATGAATATAAAATTACTTTAAACTCATTTATTGTAAAGTTATGACATATTTATTTTATTTATATATTATTTAAATTTATTTTCAATTCAAAGGAAAAGAGTGGGGTGTAAATTCCTACCAATATTCTTCAATACCATTCTAATTACATGGCACAAGAATAACATGAACTTTTCTTCCTTAATTCCTCAATATAAGCTTTCGGTTTACAATATTTAATAGTATATAAATGCTAAAATATACAGTTTATGTCTTATCAAAGTTTAGGTCTTATGAATCTTTTCTTTATTTTTATAATAATGAAGATATTAACGATATTGGAATTTGGTCTTTTTTTTAATACTTTCTTCTTTTCGCTTTCTCCTGGATTGATTTCAGCCAATATCAATATAATTTAACGATTTGCCAAAAGAAGCTTAAATAGCCTTGGTTATGTTGGATTTGGTTTTTTTTTGTCTATAAACATTTTGGGTACAATAGCTAATTACAAAAATGATGTTTAAAAACATCAACTGCATTACTTTAGAAATCGCAAATGAAAAGAAAAAATCAATAATGAATTTATAAATAAAAATTATTTTAATGGTATATATAATTTTTTTTCAGATTAAAGAAGGTCGTTTTGGAATTTCAGAATTTAGATTTTTCTTTTTTAAAGGAATGTTTTTAGAAATCTATATAATTACCTCACCAAATTCTGATTATTAGATGAACCCTCTTCTCATTCTTAGTATCCGGTTTTATATATTTTGAAAAGAATGATTTTAATAATTATTTTTATGTTTACGTAGGCTTCGACGGTCGTCAGATGTATTTACCGTTTCTTCTTCCGGGTTGGACCGTGTCAAATTGTTGTTATTCGCCGAATCACATGATGTGCGAAAGCTCGGCGAATAACAACAATTTGACACGGTCCAACCCGGAAGAAGAAACGGTAAATTATTTTTATGTTCTTTTCTTTGGAATAAAAATTAAGTGCTCTAAATTGATATTCAAATTCCCCGCCACTTTCAAATAAAAATGTCAATTATTGGTTCGTTTTATTATGTGTTTAAATTTGAGTTAAACTTTCACTTACCCACTTGAAATTTTGGTAAATTGTTATGAAAATTTTCACAAGGAAATTATTCTTTATTATTAAAGTTTTTTTATAGCTTTATATATAATATGGTCAAGGTAAAGTAGATAATTGTTTTATTTGAGCAATGTTTGCATTTTTCTATTTTATAGGCCTAAATTACACGAAAGCAAATGTTAAGGATGAATAAGAAAAAAATGATTTGAAAATAAATATTTAGTATTTATTAAAAAAAAAAAAAAAATTAAGAATCCATAACTTGAATATTTTTAAGTTAAATTGAAAGTTTAGAATTTTAAATTAAAATACGTATCCAAATTGAATCCAGTATTCAAATTATTCATGGGCTATAATTTACAATTCGATATAAGACAATTTGAATAAGCTAGTACAATGACTAACTGCAATCAATATTACGGTTGATGCTATGAGATCTTTACGGCTTTGAGACACAAACGTTAAATGGCTCCCAATCGCTACTGAAATTAGCCAATGAATATTAATATATGATCCGTTGATGATCTTCTGTCAACATGCACAGCCTGTTTGTAGTACATACTGGCTACACCAGAATATGGCAGAGAATATGTGCATTTTCCATATTTTTAAAATTTATATTGGTTAATCCTCTCTATTTTGTATTATCCTCTATATATTATTTTTTTCAGTTTTTCATGTAGCATTTTCGTTGATACTAAAAGATACAAAAGTATATTTCCTAAAAGAAATATAGTTAATGAGATTGTACTAATGAATCATTTCCTAAGTTTAAAAAAAAAAAAAAAAATTTTCCTCAGAGAGAATGAAATAAAATTTGAGCCAGTAACTAGAAATCTAATAGTTCCTATCTCCTCTTCCTTTTTCGGTTTCATGAACGGGCTTAAGCAAATCCATCTTTCCCCCTCATTTTTGTCTTCTTAAAGAATATTAAGATGAAGTGAGTCACCTTATTTTTAATTTACAGTCATTAGATGTTTCACGGAAAATAGTCAGTTTGAGCAGCTCTGTTAAAAATAAATCTGGGTTTTCCTGAGTTACGTAGAGGCTGTCTCTAACCTCGTTAACAAAAGTAAAAAAGAGTTAATGCAGTTTATCCCTCACGACTGACTCCACTTATTAACGAACTCGTCTAAAGCTTAGCAAAAGAGGAGCACACGTTTCCATTTGTGCAGACCATACATACATACATATATATATATACTTTACTGCAGTACAGAATATTAATTTTTCATATATTTCTTGAGAGAGGTGGTNGAGAGTTTTTTTTACCGTAGATATTACTATTGGATGTTATTTTTGTTGGGGTTCAGTCAAGGTAGATCCAAAAAATACAAATTTAAAAAAATGTGTATTTTTTAAGTTATCTGCCAGAACTAGGCATATAATTTAAAAAATACACCTTTTTATTTTTAAATTTGTATTTTTTGGATCTACCTTAACTGAACACCAACAAAAATAACATCTAATAATAATATCTACAGTAAAAAAACAAAACCTCTCCACTTGAGGCATAATGTTTATTGAATTACACCATTTTAGTCTTATTTATTTAATACTTGTCTACAAGTTAGTCTCTACAATGACGAAATATATAAATAAATAAATTAAAAAAAAATATATATGTCGATTTATATATAATTTTGAACATCCCATATTTTTAAGTAATATCTCTGAAGAATATTTGTCCTTTTTTAAAAGTCATATCATGTTACCCTAACAGGAATAACTTTATTCTCATACTGGGAATCTGCTCAAACGAGAAGTGGGTTTCTCTTATCTTGATGTTAATAAATAGTTCTGACATTTATGTTGTCTAAATGCTTTATGACGAGTTCATTGAAGGAAGAATATTCTCTCGGAGGATTGAGTCAGCGAGGGAAGAAAGCAGGGGACATAGGGAATACGGCGGATTAGCTCGGAGTCCCTGAGGACATTCGGCGATGTCGAGAGGAGCCAGTGTGAAAGAGGAAGAGGGCTGGCGGAAGACGAGCTGACCACACGTCGACGGAAGTGCCGCTTCCCGCCTCCCAATCAGCTCATTATCAGCTGATCCCTGCGATCTGATCTGTCTCCAAGCCAGCCTTACACCGCCCGATCCGCCGAGTCGCTGGGGTCTTTCTCATTGGAAACTTCCTCGGAGGGGAATATGTTCGAATGTAACTAGGAGGATTCATCACCCTCCCAGTGTCTCTAGCTCTAATACTGGCACTACCATTTCTCTGTAATGAACAAATTAATTATTCATTTTTTGGGGGGTGGGGATATTTTATGACGGAAATTTTATTTTTCCAATATTTAAAAAAAATTTTCATGAGTAATATTGTTCTTGGCAACCCAATGGATCGGATGAGAGACTTATTACGTGTGTGAGTGTGTGTTTTTATTATTCAAAACACTTTCTGAATTTGAATAAATTTTAGGTGAATTACAATAAAGATAAAAATTTAGATATACTTCTTTAATCTATTCTTAATCGACATCGTTAGTATAAAGTATTTGAGATTTAGTGGATTTAATATAATGTTTAATATAAGTATGACTGTGATTCCATTTATTTAAATAGTCATTAATATAAAAAAAAAATTCGATGAGAATAACATTAAAATAATATTATAATTTGCTACAGTAAGTACATATATGTGAGATGAATAAATTACCAAAAACCCTAGAAAGAAAATTACATACTTGTTTAGCTAACAAAGTTCCGTTTAAAATAAAAACGAATTGTTAGCAAAATTTCTTTTTTAAATATCATTTTAAAGAAATATATTTTACAATGAGTCCTATTAAGGTATTTAGGCCACTTTTCTCATTTTTCTGTGATTTGTAATTATAAATGAAAGGCAAAAATTGTTTATTTCAATATACACTTTTAATTTTTAACTATATCTTGTTCTAGTCGTCTTAAATCATATATAGTTTTATTATTTCTTGTTTTTGCTTTAAATTAATTTATGAATAGGCAACACAAAAATGGAATTTGATTAAAAACACAAAATTTGATCTAGATTTTTAATCCTCATAAAAAGAACATTTCAAGCCGAAACATACTTGATTAGAAAATGCAAAAGAACAGATAGCAAACACTGTATTGAAAATAAAGTGAAAAATCAAATAATATTATTGCATGGAAGGGCTACAGGTTGTGCTATCTCTCAGGAGAAGGACGTCCGAGGCGACAATAACTGTGACCTAATCCCTCAAGTTCATCAACTTCCCGTGTTCCATTAAAGATGGGACATTTAAGCAAATGACTAATTCGGTCTTACAAGCTGGAAAGGGAGCAAGGCTAAGTAAGCATCAGCGTGGACCGGGAGGTGAAGGAGTGGGGGTGCTCTCTCTTCTTAGTTACATTCTTGAAAGTATTTTTTTTAGAAACTGTTATGGAATATGAACGTCTGAAATTTTTCTTTGCACCCGTTCTGCACTGTTGTAACTCTAATAATATAGAATAATTCAGTAATTTGGTTTATAGCTAAACGTCTTCCCCATTCGTGAAATTTTAATCATTAACGAACTCAGGCAACGTTTTGTATAAAGAAGCTTGAATACCATTTTAGAGTACCGTTTTATTTTGAATATCATATATACTTGATACGAGAGGTAACATGTTAAGCCTTCCTGGATACATTAATTTAGGTTGTTATAGTGGGCGAAATAATCCTGATTCCTGTATTTTATTAACTGATTTATAGTGGACATATTAGGGGATGTTTATAGGGCGTAATAACCTAGAAGTTGATTGCCCTCCAATGATCTACTACTACTACTACATTGTTATATGTATTTCTTAATAAGAGTTTTTTTTTTTTTGTTTAACAGCTATAAAATAGTAATATTTTATACTTGCTATTATGATTTATACATTTTTCTTAGTACAAATAATAACGAAGAGATTACGATTTTGGTTTTCACATTACGCCTCATCCCACTAATCAATTCGTGTTATTGCAGAAATCAACAAATTCATCAAATCATTTTCCGAAAAAAAGCTTAATCCAAGTTTTTTTTAATATATTTTAAATGTTAACTTTTGTTGATATTTGTTTGAATTTATTCTTTTTGAAAGCATTGAAATTTTTCTCTCTCAGGTGGTACACTTACCGAGTGTCTCCTGTAAAGATAGTGCTCTTAAGTTAAAATCCTTTTCAGAGAACATACTCCTACGGTTACTGCAATGTCACAAGAGTGAAATGAAATAGTGCATGAGCAGGATCCAGAGAGCTACTTCTGGCTAGCTTCAAATCTACTTTTGGCTATTTTGTCCACTTGGAGAAATGAAAGTTTGACAGCTTCCCTTAGTCTCTGAGGTGATGCTTGTTCTATGTCTGAAAAGAGATTAGAAGAGTCTACCACACAGGGGGTGCGTGACCTTAACAGATTTCTTTCGTACATAGGTTTCGTTACAAATGGACAAGGGGTAAATAATGAAAGACTTTAGGTTGGATAGGAGGGGAAGATTAATAATTTATAGCAATTTTTAGCGCAAGGGAACAAAATAAAAATCTAACTGTTCCAGCCAAAACGCGAACCTAGATCTCCTGCTATTCGGGCCGGTGCGTTTTCCATTTACGCTACTGAGACAAGTCTGATAAGTTATTAAATTCCCTGCACTAGTGTCGAGAGTCTAACCTCCGAGGCAGACGAATATATCGTCTTATGCTCGGAGTAGCTAACATTGTCAAGCTGTTTAAATGACTCTCGTAATTTACTTTTAAATTTTAATTGTATAAATATTTTTTTTTTTGTGGTGTTTAATCCCGCGAAAAATTTTAACAATTTTTAGTGCAAGGGAACAAAATAAAAATATAACTGTTCCAGCTAGAACTCGAACCTGGATCTTCTGCTATCCGGGCCCGTGCATTTTCCATTTATGCTATCGAGACAAGTCTGATAAGTTTTATAATTTTATAATTTTTATTTTTTTTTGGTATTTAATCCCACGTAAATTTTAACAATTTTTAGTGACGGATAGCATTAGATCCAGGTTCGAGTCCTGGCTGGGACAGACAGATTTTTTTATTTTATTCCCTCTCAATAATTGTTTAAAATTNAAGAAGCTTAAATAGCCTTGGTTATGTTGGATTTGGTTTTTTTTTGTCTATAAACATTTTGGGTACAATAGCTAATTACAAAAATGATGTTTAAAAACATCAACTGCATTACTTTAGAAATCGCAAATGAAAAGAAAAAATCAATAATGAATTTATAAATAAAAATTTTTGAGGTAGATATGATATATTGTACCTGTTTAGAGAGACCAACGTCTGGGTTATCACGCGTTTGTGTTAGAGAACACCTCAAACCTGTATTATATATGAGTATATAGTATATAATCGGTTTGTATTGACTGAGTCTTATCACAGTCTTCCCAGCGTCTTGGGCCGCCTAGATGGAGATCATTCCGCTTCCTGAACGCATTGTAATGGGATTCATTGTGGCAGAGTAACGTGCTAGGCGGGTGCGCAATCTCACCAGCCGACGAGACATCCAAAATAATACCTTATAAGTATCTGGCATATTACTATTCTATATCATTTAAAGATATTTTAATTTGCGACATAAATATTAAATTCGAACGTTATTCATTATGATAAAACTTATGTAAAGTTTGATCGTATTATCTCTCTTTCTGCCAGTTACAAGACGAAGGGTTTAATGTATGAATGGCTATTAGGCTTACATTTACAATGGCGTAGGGATATATCAAAGCTACGTCATTCTTAAATTACAATCTACCGTTGAGTTTTTTTTTTTTTTTTTTTTTTTTTTTTTTTTTTTTTTTTTTTTTTTTTTTTTTTNATTTTTTTTTTTTTTTTTTTTTTTTTTTTTTTTTTTTTTATTATGTGTTAGCCTCCCTTGCAACCACTTAGGGTCATTGGAGGGAGGGGCTATGTGCAGGTTGCCACCCTATTTTAAACACCCATGGCTCAGGACAAGCTTCTATATTATAAATAAAAGATTGTCCTGACCGTTGAGTTTATTATTACGAATTGTGATTTGAAAGAACTAAACTCTTTTCTATAAGTAAACCATATTTGAACTTTAGTCTATCCTATTTTTCTTTAACAGTCCGACAAAACTCCGTTCTACATTATCTTCTTACTTTATTTTAGCCTATGCTTGTTAATGTTTTGTTTAAGATCTTGATCTTAAATTGTCTTTAACTTCTTTGTACTCCAATCTACAATTCAGGGGCGCCGGGATAGCTCAGGGGATCCGTACGGGTCTCGCAATCCTGACGCCGCGGGTTCAAATCCCGCCCAGGTCAATCTTTTATTTATAATATAGAAGGTTGTCCTGAGCCATGGGGGTTTAAAATAGGGTGGCAACCTGTAGATAGCCCCTCCCTCCAATGACCCTTAGTGGTTGCAAGGGAGGCTAACACAGCAAAAAAAAAAAAAAGAAATCTACAATTCAATCTTTATTAAATTATTGCAGACTTTTTATGACCTCAAGGGCCTGTCCGTCAGAAGACAGGCCATTAAGGTGCATACAAAAGTATGAAGGTGACGACATATTGTATCGAAACTTCCTAAGATCCCATATCTAGTGTTCAAGCCACCATCCATCAGATAAATTACCGCGATCAATATTATTCTTTGAGATACAAGTCTACATTGAAAATGGTTTCTCGTGAGTAGACTTGAACGACGGTATCTGAGCTCTGAACACAGGACCATCTACCTGAAAGCTCTCAACACTAAATACAGTAGTAAATAACGTGCAAAGTGAATCAGATACATCCTGATAAATAACCTACTGTGCTATATTATTTTTATATTTCGAACTGGATACGTCATATGAAAAAGTGATGTGTATGATCAGTTTACGGACCACAAGAGTAATTCAAAGGTTTAAATTGTTTATTATTCGAAAGTTTATTATTTAACTTGCTTATAAACAAGATGAAAACCGAAATTTTGCTTTAAAATTCTTGTTATTTCACGAACGGTAGAGTCATTTATTTTCGAAAACATTCACCTAATTTAATTTTGAGCTCTCAACGTTGTGCTTAGCGTAATATTGAAAGTAATTTGTTTATTTTACTACAAATTAATGTTTTCATATGTTTTAGGTCTTCATTAGGTTTTCATTATTAACATTTCTGGAGGAGAAATCATATTTTAAAATAACAAAATTATATGTACGTGTGTGTGTGTGTATGAGTAAAAACAGAATTTACCTATACAGTGTTCTATATGGATGTGATTGTACCCCTTTACATTTGTTTAATTAAAAGAAAAAAAATTATTTTATTAAGGGAGTGCAACCGTCGTCAGCGAATTTCAAGCTTGACACCCTGGGTTGCACCCTTGATGAACTATTCTTAAGAAATAACAGTGCGGTTCAGGTAATTAGAATAGAGTGGTTATCTGTAGATATCCATGTTCGCGGGCTGCATAGCGATCGCTATGGGGAAAAAGTAAAATTACCAAATTTGAAAAACTGTGACATTAGTGAGTTTATTTGCTACAATAAATATAAGGAAAAGAATAAAATGAGAGAATCATAAAATAAACTTTCCTTTAAATAACTGGGTTATCCTCTTAGCCGGGATATCAAATCCGTTTCCAGTGGAGTCTTTCAAGTGAAACATTTCATTCTTGGAAACATGGAGGTTTTAACCATCATAAAGCAATATCTAACAGATTATCTTGCTAGATACCCTTCTTATTCGAGTGAACACAGAACACAGAAGCTGCCCTTAGAAATATAATTTAGTGTATTTTAAAGTGGGCAATGTAAACCAGTATGCACTAATATGTCAATTTATTTATTTTAGTAAAACTTTGATAAATTTAAGTTGAGAAACATTAAACTTTGATTGATATATTTTTCATGAAAATAAACTATAGTAAAAGACCTGAAAAATAAAAATAATATTTAATTCAGGAAAACTAATTGCGCTTATAGACCGTAATATAAACTATAACAATTACAGCAAGAATATTCAAATTTTCGAGTCCTCCTGTTTTAATTGACTTATTCCGCAGTAAACTACTTATCCTGGAGAAATTAGTCGGAATTTCGGCCAAGATCAGAAAAATAAAATACATCAATATTGTTGGGTAATTATTTTATTATTGACAATGTTTCGACTTAACTTTTAAGTCATCATCAGGGCGATAGTGATGTCTGGAGAGATCTCCGAGGGAGGTTTATAGTCACGTCTCAGAGTGCAGAGCCAAACTTCAATTTGCAGTGAAACCTCACTCTGAGATCTCCCCATACATCATTATCTCCCTGAACTTGATGTTACGTGCGCTGGATCGAAAATTATTTCTATTTGCACGTGTTTGAGAGTGGTGTCTATGGTCACCTTCTCTCCTCATGTGATTGATATTGAATGTCATTTTTACTTTTCATTGTAATCAAATTACAAAATATTTTTATTTAACAGAAATTAATAAATAAAAATAAAATTGCACGTGACCTTTTTGGTTGTGCCCTATTCCTCTTTATTTTGAATCAATAATTAATTCAATCTTTTTTTTTTTTCATTAAAAAGCCATAATTTTATTAAGATAAATCTTCTTTAATAATTATTTTATCAATAAGCATGTTTGTGTTGAGTTTCATAATTCTGAACTAAATATTACGCCTGATGCATCGAAAAAAGTTTTTCCCTCATAGTTAAAACTAACAATACTCTTATATTAATACTCTTGTGCTCAATTGCTGCGAATTACTCAGTAACGAATTAACGAAAAACGAACTTAACCTTTCTTTCAAATTTTAAAATACAAAGAGCTCCACACACACACACACACACACACACACACACACACACACACACACACACACACACACACACACACACACACACACACACACACACACACACACACACACACACACACACACACACACACACACACACACACACACACACACACACNCACACACACACACACACACACACACACACACACACACACACACACACACACACACACACACACGCACACACATATATATATTTATGTATATAAATATATTTGTAGCTAGTAAGTAAGATTGGAGAGTATAAAGAACATAATTTTTCTAGAAATTTATCATCAGAATAACCTTATTCAAGAGAATAAACACAACCGCATTGTAGAGTTTTGTAGAGGTTATTTAATATTGTTAGATGAAATACAAAAATGTAGGAATAACCACTTTCTCAAAGATTTGCACAGCTTACTCTTGATTACTTGTGGGATGATCAATTGTTGATTAGCCTAGTACAGTTCCTATCTTCCTAGAGCAGCTGACCGGATCCCTGCGCATCGATGGCATATCCCATTTGCATGCCACGTGATGGTGATCAAGTGCCGATCTAATCAACGTAAACTACTACGATCGTTATGCCTACTACAATTAGGCATATTGTTGATATAATACTTCAATGTTTCATCCTCTTTTGTAAGTATGTTGTGTATGTGCGAGTTCTTAAGATCGCGTACGTATAACTGCAAAAGCCTGAGTGCGTATTTGGACCCAAATGAGTGTTCGCTATTCAAGCCAAGAAACCAATATCTTCCGCCAATATTAATTTTTTCCACCGAGCTATAAGGATTAGTGTCTGCTTCAGGTACATCATAAGGGATTATATCGAGATGAGATGAGCCTACTCTTCGGATAAACAAATGGGGTTTAGAGGTTGAGCAAAATCTTTACTATCCTGATACAGATACGGACAAATGTGAATATAATAGGTGTAAACAATATTATTTTTAATGGGTAATATAACTTTTTAAGGAAAAAATGTAATAAAAGTATTCTATTATGTAATATTGAACGTCAGATGGGTACTCCGATTATTAAAATTCAGTAGTCCTAGAATGAATTTTGTAAAATCGTACAAAGAGGAATAGAGGGGGAAGTCTAAAGGGAGCTCAATATTTATAATGGATTACCTTCTTTTATTAGAGTTACGAAAATGTTTGTAGAACCTAATAACTGTAAAATGTATCTTATTTTGCGTTTAAGCTCTAATTTTTTTACGAAAAATACTTATAGAAAAAGATACTTAATAATTACGGTGGCTGAGTACTTCCCTCACTTTTCCTTCCCGACCAGTCTAGAGCCAGTACTATCTTTCAGTATACATTATCATTGACCTTTCAGTTTCTTAAGATGAAATTCGCCTTTTACTGTTATTGATTTTGCGTATTTTTACTTGAGCCCGCGGCATCAGCTTAGTTTAGACCGTGAAGGACTTATAGAGAATTTCTTTGGAATGTATCTATTTTGAAGAAAAACACTTATAGAAGAAGATAACTTAATAATTACGATGGCTGAGAACTTCCCCTACTTTTCCTACCCGACCAGTCTAGAGCCAGTACTACCTTTCAGTATTCAGTATCATTGCCCTTTCAGTTTCTTAAGATGAAATTCGCCTTTTACTGTTATTGATCTTGCTGATGTTCACTTGATCCCGCGGCATCTGCTTAGCGCAGGCCGTTAGGAACTAATAGCGATTTTCTTTGTAACATATCTATTTTTTTTCTATCTATGATTTTTTCTGATCCTGCTTATTGGACACCAAAAATAGTCATTAATATATGTACGTCAACGTTATTCATGCCATAATTTTTCATAATAAACATACACATTTCGTTTTTTAAGAGAGAAAAAAAAATTGATCACGGACTTTACGGAGATTATTTGAACAAATGCGAACAAAACAAGGTTTTTCGATGTAGCGGGTGTAATACGTATTTAGGTTAAAGTTATGAAGCAACTCAGATTTGTCTTTTGCCGAAAAGGGTCGGGATTTACCTGAATTTACCTGAACTGAATTATGGTCTAGTGGTTTTTTAAAAAGAATTTGGCACTTTGATTTTAAATGATAAAAGTTAAGCTGAGTTTTTTATAGAGCAAAATAGGAGTGGGGGTTTACATGACATGTACATTTCGTAAATAAATAAATTTATTATTACCTATGTTATTGAGGAAATCGCTTAACTTGCCATCTTGAATATTTGATGTTTGATAAACTAAACTTGTTCAGTTATCTTCAATTAAGGCCCTCTTCTACAAACTTTTCTTTATTTTAATTTAAATAATTTTGGATATTAAAATAAAGAGAAAGATTCACTTTTCACAATTTTATGCAACTTAAATTCTTTCTTTTCCCCCCTCATTTTGATGCATCATTGAGTGTATATCAGTTTTAATTTTATAGTTTATTTGTATCACTGAAATAGATTTGCAGCAATTTACTGCTACATTTAGAGGAACTAACGACCGCAGCTCGAGCACCAGCTCCTCGATGGATGACATACACATGAATTCCTCCTGAATTTCAAGTTGCCATAATCAGAAGGAGTTCTAGAATATACTTGTAAGACGTGACTAGAAGAAAGGATTGCAGAAGGATACGGTCAAAAGCTGCAAATCTGTGAGAGGGCTTATAAATGTCGGAGAGATAGTGACTTTGAGTGTCCACTAAATCCCCCAAACGGGAAACTTAATATGTTACGACCGAACCTTCATAAAGGAAGTGGTGGTCACGGCCCATAACCCTATCCTCTACTGCTTTTTGTGTTAATATCTGATTTGACTGAAGTTAACAACATTTCGGCTCTTTATATTTCAAAGAAAAAAGCCCTAGAAAGCCATGGGGTGGGGGAATGAAACCCAAGTTTTATGATCACCAGCTATGGTAATTCGCCTCAACCCAAGGAAAACTGGTCTGAATGCAGTCACTCGTACTATTGGTACCAAATCTCATGTATACGCGTTCTTATAAATAACGAAATAAAATTCATAATCAAAAGGAGAGTTTTTTTGACCGTAGATATTATTATTAGATGATTTTAGTTGGGGTTCGGTCAAGGTAGATAAAAAACAAACAAAAAAAAAAAAACAAATTTTTGTATAATACAAAAATTTTAAATTTGAATTTTTTTTTATCTATCTTGACCGAACCCCTACTTAAATCATCTAACAAAATTCATAGCTTTAAGTCTTTTTTCTCCAAATCGTGGGCGATATCATTAATGGTTGAAATTAGTCCTGTGAGAGGAGAGGTTTGGAGGGAGTCCAAAGTCACAAATTATTATCGTTTCGAAAAAAGTTACAGGACATGTAACATACATTACAGTGTAAATGGCAGTTTAATATATATATATAACCTCAC
>KZ807108.1:246194-271342 GCA_000696205.2 Oncopeltus fasciatus
ATATTTACGAATGTATATAATACATTTTTTTTTTTTAGAAATAAATAACTTTTTTTTTCGTTTGAGCGCTAAAGTTATTTCAGATGATTAATTAGGAGAGTAAATAGATTTTCTTTGTGCTATGTAATAAGACAGGGTGAGGGGCGGGGAAAGAGACCTCAGTAAGCGGTATAACGCTTAAGGGATCAGTCCCGGCCTCCGAGATGGCAATTCCCGTCGGAGTGCCGTTGTCTCTGGGAGCACTCTGTCTACTGCCTGGAGGATATGCAGCGCCTATCTTGCGTCAGTCTTAACTGGAGCAGTACATCACCCCTCGAGGGTATCTTCTGGGAGCCGTATCGCCCCTCCCCCTCCCACACCCTCCCGTATTCCGGCAGTCGTTCATGGTGCATCTGTCGCTGTTCGGACTCCAGCCGCCTCGTGTGTGCCCCTTATGCATTCCAAATACTGTCCGGCATCACAGATATATCCAACTTACAACTAAGTTGTAGACAAAGGTTTTCCTGTTTGCCCGAATAGCACGCATAACAGGATATAACACTTTTTTTTTTTAATGTTTAATTAGTGAATACTACTGTTTTCTCATTAACTTTAGATTCTTTAAAATTCAAGTTTAAAGGATTAAAAGGATTTACTATCTATTTAATATATTAACTTTGGTTGTGGTTTTGAGATCCACTCAATTCAATAACATTTAATTTAGTAATTACTAGATTACTGTATTATTTGTCACTACACATTACATATTTTCAAATATATTGTTAATATAATATTTAATGACCACAAGATCACTGAAATGAATTGTATACAAAGAGATGAAGTGTATCATATCTGCGGAATATAATTTCCTGTCCAAATTATCCACCTAATTTTCATTTAAAGTCGGAGAGCCTATATTTATTCAAAAAACATACACATATTTTTGAAAACAAATCAACCGTGCATTTAAAGGACATTTTGTATCGTGTTTTACTTTTGTCTATACCTGATGGTGCAAAGTACGTAGTCTCCATATGTTCAATTCTCATTGAGTGCAGTAAGTTTTTTCCTGTCGTTCATCTGATCACATACCCTGTTAAATATAAAACGGGAGTCGCGAAAAAATCATGTCCTAAATTATGTGTTTTATTTTTGAGCTTGTAGCGAGTCTGTTTTAGCTCATTTTTCATAAGGAAATCTAGCTACTCACGTTCGAACTATGACGAGATTTTTATAATATTTTAATGTATCTTTACTAAACCCAGATTTGAAAAGCCAAAAAAATAGCCTGTTAAATATTATATAATAATATTCTATTTTCCTACCATTTGAAGTATCTTCGTTGAGTTGATTTGAATTGAGTTTTATATACGAACAAAATCAGTGAACCAAAAAGTTTTTAGTTTGGCCAATGTTTTTGACTGAATTTCATGGTTTTTTTTTTATAGGTTGAGTAACANGGGGGGGGGGGGGGGGGGGGTATTCTTCTCTTCTTTCACTGCCCTCTTGTGTGCCTCACAGAGGTTAGGTAAGCTCTCAGCCTGTATTGCCATCGGCCTCTGTTCCTCGCTAGGACTTTGGTGGTGAGACGTAAGTCTGTCTTCCGACACAGTCTCTCGAGGTTGTCGCGTGATAGGAGGTTCTGGGGCGGCCTCGAGGTCTTCCTCCGTCTGGAACATACTCCATTGTGTCCCTTGTCCATCCATCATGGGTCATTTGCCCAATCTATTGAGCTGTCGGATCTCCAGAGTCTCCAGGACCCTGGCAACCTGCAGTTCCTCTCTCATCCCATCATTTCAGATGCAGTCCCTTCTTGCTTTTCCCGTTGGCCTTCGAAGGACTACATTTCCACCGCGGTGATTCTACTCTCTTGTCTGTTCGTGACGATCTTGCTGGGAGATTTAAATTTAAAAACTTAATATCTTGGTTATTATTAGGGTTACGAGAAAAATGTATAGAACAAAAAAGTCGTAAATGTATTTCAAAACATTTTTATTCCACAACAATCTTAAAATAAAACAAACAAAACACAGATTAAGAAAGATGTTTAGGAATTGAATTTCGGGTTTGAATTGTTGGCTTTTTCATTTTTTTAAAATACATTTTTTCACTTTAATAAGCTTATTTTTAATGCAACATTGATAGCTTTCAGAGAAGAAGCAAATAAAAAAAATTAATTGCTAATGATAAGGGGAAAGTTAAATAGCTAATTAGGCCTAAGGATATTTGAAAAAAAAAAAATGTTTTTCTTATAATAGTATTTCCCTTTTTTTTCCTCGTCTTTTAATATCTGCTCCCATCACTGGTGTGTTTTTCACTTCAGTTAACCCCCAAAGGTAGGAGTTTTCCTTTTAACTTTGTATTAACGGAGGTTATTAAAATTAAGTAAAAAACTTAAACCTTTTTCAAGAAACAAATCAAAATAAGATTTTCTCTAAAAAAAGCGCGTATAATATTTGAATCACCCATAAGCGTTAAATGAACAAGTTTTTTTTTTTATTTATTTTTTTTAATCATGGAATTAATATAATGTTAGTATTATGCGATATCGCTCAACAATATATCTAATTCTAAAACTTAAATAGCATATAACAATATTATATGATAGAAAAATGTAACTGTTTGTACTGTGTCATGTTTTATGTAGCACAGATTTCATATCTGTGTCTATACGAGGATTGCATGTCTAGGTTAGTACCAAATTATTAGGTATTCAATCAAAACTACAATACAATAGTCGCAAAAAATGTAACAAAAAATTATTTTCTAGTTTGGCATAAGCAGACCGTACAAAATATAAAAATAATTACAACAAAATAGATTAACTTGGAATATTAAAAAAAAAAAAAAGAAAGTGTATTAACCACAGACGGACAGGTAATGCTTAAATGTGAAACATAATTATGTTTCACATTTAATTTATGATTTAGTTATGATTTAATTTTATGATTATAATCAGTGAATAAATATCTGTGATGCATAAAATATTACATGGTACATGATGTTACATTTTCCCTTTATATAATGTTGCAATGTCATTTTTGTGTCAATGGTTAATTAATCGTTAATGGCTGTAATCGGGTGAGAGGGTAGTTTAGGGGAGACCAAAATTTTTAATTTTAATACTTTGGTTATTATTAGCGTTAAGAAAAAATGTATTAGTGTTTGGTGTAAAATGTAATTTTATGATATTTAAATTAAATAAGGTATTGAAAAAATTAAAAGCGTATTAAGAATTATATTTATAAATGTAATTTTGATTGTTAGACGGGGCTCTAATTTTTAAAAAAAGTAACTAAATTCGGCATTCTGCTATTAATATTAGGTTGAAATCAGACGACGGGGAAGGGGTTAAAGGGAGACTGGAATTTATAACCGTATGATATTTTTGAATTTATTTAAGAGAAAAACAAGTTTTCATAATAAAATAGGTTTAAATTGTAATTTTCTAAAATTTACATTTTATTATATATTAAAGAAAAAACTTGAACAGATGGTGATATTTACGAATGTATATAGAATATGTGAGCTCTTTCCCCACTCTCTTCCCAGCCAGCCTGCAGTCGAAGCACAAATGGAAAGTTTTTTGACCGTGGAAATTATTAGTAGAGAATTTGGTGAATTCAAAGTTCTTTGACCGAACCCCTACAAATTTTCTACTAATTTAGTCGATTTACCTTTTACTTTTACCGCTCTTTTCGGCTTGTAAAATAACTTTTTCAGTGTTTCACGAAACACAGGAAATCTGCTATGATTACGCAACTCCTCCGTCAATGACTTTCTTCAGACAATAATGCACTGGAGAAGATCCATAGGTTTGGCCATGGGCGAATAGGTTCTGCCTGAGCTTTAAAGAGCAAAAGAGTCTAGGACTAGTGGAGTCAGTAAAGCTGATATCTCGCAGCAGGTGGCGGATCGATTCTGATTGTTGGAGACCAGCTGAAAGGAAAGGGAGTCCTTTGCGGAGAATATATAAGCTATTGTTAGAGATATTTTCACCGTGAAAGTAGACAAACACCTACATGGATATTTCCCTGTGCATATGAAAAAGCCCCCCGAAACGAGGATTCAAAGACTCAGTGAAGACAGTGTGTAGACATTGCTTACAGGGCTCTGAGTGAGAATTATAGCCGGCTATAATGGGGACCCACTGAAGTGAAAGGGAATCCTTATAGAGATTTCAGCCATTGAGGGAGTCCTCCCACTGTTGCTTGGAAGAGTTCAGAGGCGAGAACTGTGTGAGACAGGTGGTTTTTAGCACATTCCTCGTAAAGATTCAGATTGATCTGAAGGCTCTAGGACCTATATATTGGATAACGTATACCTTTCGCAATCTTGAAAATAAACCAATTTTATTTTTATAATTATTATTTTTCTTAGATTTGTAATTCTATTCCCTTGCATTTATTATTGCCATCGGCCTCTGTTCCTCGCTAGGACTTTGGTGGTGAGACGTAAGTCTGTCTTCCGACACAGTCTCTCGAGGTTGTCGCGTGATAGGAGGTTCTGGGGCGGCCTCGAGGTCTTCCTCCGTCTGGAACATACTCCATTGTGTCCCTTGTCCATCCNAAATTTAAAATATAAATGACGAGAGTCGAATAAACAGCTAGACAATGTCAGCTCCTTCGAGCATAAGACGCTGTATTCATCTTTCTCGGAGGCCTAGACTCTCGGTACTAGTGCTAGGAATTTAATAACTTATCTGGCTCTCCCGGTTGCTTAAGTGGATAACGCGCTTGTCAAGATAGCAGGAGATCCAGGTTCGAGCCCTGGCTGGGACAGTTAGAATTTGTATTCTATTCCCTTGCATTTATTGTTTAAACCAATTTTAGTTTAATTTACTATTTTATTCTGCAGACCGTTGGATATGTCTCTTAATGGTTGAATTTAGTCGAAAATAAGAGTTCATTGAGAGGCTAAAATCATAGTTTCTAATAAATATATGGAATGTAACATTTGTATCTTCTGAAACATTAAAGAATCAAAATATTACGGTAAATAAATATAAGAATTTTTATTCGAGAGCTGACATGGCTCTTAATGATAAATATTTAAACTAAAATGCGTATGTTTTTTTGCTTTGTAAATTGTTATAAGGATTAGTTTTGGGGCTAAATCGAATAAGAGGGGTGAGTGACTATGAAGGGAAATATAACTAAATAATAAATATTGTTTTTGTTGAGGTATTTAATCCCACGTAAATTTAAACAATAAATGCAAGGGAATAGAATAAAAAATGTAACTGCCTCAGGACTCGAACCTGGATCTCCTACTATCCGGGCCGCCGTGCTAACCTATCACACCACCGATACTAGCAAGATAGCTTATTCATTATGTTCTTGGTAGCTACAGTCTGATACAGTTAGATTTTTATTCTATTTCCTTGCATTTATTGTTTATAATTAAATAATCTTTTATATTTTCGTAATTCTTACTGTTATGAAAAAAACTCTTGGGATAAGATAGGTGTAATATTCTATTATTTGTGTTCTTTAAGATTTTTACTATAGGCCCTTAAAAAGGAAAATATTTTAGAATGAATGAAGTGGATTAAACTCTTGCTTAATAGACAGCCTACGGTCAACCTCAGCAATGCTTCCTTTTTTTTTTTTTGGATTCGTAATAGTAGTTTCTAAAATGAATTTAGTCGTCTATTGTTATATTTAATGACGGCCGATTTATTTTGTTAAGAACTTATTTTCGTCTAACGGCTCCCAGTCATATATTCAAATACCCAAAATTGTATTTGTATTACAAGCATTGGGAATATGGCACTGCGAAGATATGAATACAAGATTATATTTTAAGCTTCTCTAGTGCAGAGAGAGAGTTTGCTCTTTTCTGATGTGGCCGCTATTCATCTTTGCTGACGTGTACAGCTTACTTTCTTTTATGAAATGTGTTACAATAAATTTGAAATCCAGTTTCCCTCGAAGTGGGAAATATCTTTGGGAAGAGGTGAAGAAGGAGACTGACCAAATTGAATACCGATTGGGTGGAGAGAAGGTCAACGTGACGATGGGGTTAGTAGCCACGAGTGACTCTTTCCTAGCCCCGAATTAAGTGGGTACCCTCTTACCCCCACCTCTACTTGCTCTGTAGGAGGAGGATGTGGAATATTGGACGACTGCAGCTACCAAGAACCTAGCGTCCGAGTTGGCGATAAATTAAATTATTAGAAAAAAAAACTTGTATTAAATTGAATCGTACAGGGAGCTAGGAAAAAAAAAGTCTATTTCCCCAGCGGAGTTTTTTTTTTTCCTAGCTCCCTGTACGGTTAAAATTAATAATGAAATGTGGGATTATATTACCACTATTATCATCATGATTTGAAAAAAACATATTTCTTTAAACATTTTTATCTCTTTTAGAAAATGCATTACTCCAGCTGTATTGACTACGTCATTTATCAAGGAATCTTTCAATTCTCGGGAAACAAGAGTGTTTAGCTCTGGTCATGGCATAAGTTGGGCATTCACAATATATTTTCTCAGTATTCTTTATATCTCTTTTTATTCTCTGTAAAGCACTGGAGGCACCGCTTTCTCCAGGAATGACCCCTACCAAATGTAGAGCATATGTTCCCCAACAGAACGTTGAAAATTGTTTAATGTGAGGAATCAATATTGTAAGAGCGGCTTCAATATTAGTCATACAAGCAAGTTTGTTGATATCATTATAAAGGAAGAATGTGTACGCTACTGGAGCGTGGTAACGGTGAAAATCGTAGCTAGTGATGTAGCCTTAACCGACTTCACCTGTATGCACCCCTCCCTTTAGCAATGCGAAGGGATGTACTTTCCAAGCAACCCATTACACGGGATAAGAAAAAAACAATTTCTTTAGCTTCCGCCTACGCGTGGCTTATACCTATTTACCGGCCGTCACACCTGAACATCTGAATCATCACCACTGCGTCTGCGAACAGCAAAACTGTCACAACCCACACCCCTTAGTATCCTTTTTGAGTACTTGCACACCCCAGATGCTTTGAATGGTCACTTGTTCGGGGTGACATAACCCCTACAGTTTTGAAACCCCGTCTATCAAGGGTTGCACATACCACAATGAACGAGAAGTCGAGGTTCTTTGTACCACAGACATTAGTACTGAAACAGGTTATATAATTTAGATACCCTCTGGGAGTAGAACGGATACTGATAGTAATCTAGCCCAGGCTGGTCATTAAAATTATCAAATTATATTTCATATTAAATGTACAGAAACAAAAATACAAGACTGATTAGATATTAAAGGCATTGTTGTGCAATGAAGAGGTAGATATATATTGTTTATTCGCTAATAGGGAGGTCATGAATATTGGGACCATTTGGAACGCTCAGACTTCAATACCTTATTTAAAGTGATAAGATCATTTAGTAAAGACTTCTTAGAACTCATGACTGGATCATGAAATGGGATATTAGGAACACGACGTCCCCTCTCGCCTTCATGATAGCTCTGAAGATGTCTTACAATGTAAGCCGAAACGTCGGCAGATAATTTAAAAAATACACATTTTTAAAAATTTGTATCTTTATGGATCTACCTGGACCGTACCCCAATAAAAAGAATCTAATGATTAAATACTTAGGTTTAACAATAGAGAGACGTCTCACTTAGTTACCTGAAGCACTAAAAATTACTTGTAATAGAATACTGAACCTACTTAGACTACTGGGTAATAGATACTAGAGGTGATCGAAAAACGTAATACTATATCGATCACTAATCAGATCGATGCTTAATTATTGATGTATGACGTATGATTTAGCGAACCCTGGAATTCTCCGGATACTTTACGTCATACTGGATTAAGAACAATTACGGGAGCCTTGCGCACCAGTCCAGGCTCGAGTCATCTCGTTGAGGACGGAGAATTGCCCCTCATGTATAGAAGATAAATGATATCAGCGAAATATTGGATAACTATCTTAGCATCCTATTTTTTTTTTTTTTTTTTTTTTTCAAATGAATTGAGAAAATGAAAACGAGTCCGATAATATTGCACCGTTCCGTGCTAGGGCTGAAATTTTCTTATTGAAGATAAATTTGAAACAAGAAAAAGTTTTAATATCTTCCCCTCTATTATCTCCCCCTTGGGCTCTAACTCACCCCTGTATTTACTTAGCTCTAACTAAATATTTGAAAAAAAAAGAAAAAAAAAAAGGAATCTTCGCCATAGTTTTACTCAGCGGAGTTTAATAAAATCATAAACAAGAACATAATTGTAATTCCACTGAACTGCTAGCTCTTAAAAAAAAAAAAAAAAAAAAAAAAANCGAATGAAATATCAATACCAATACTGATAATAAAAAAAAAATAGTTTTAGAGGCTTTTTTAGTTAGGGTTCGGTCAAGGTAGATCCAAAAAAATCCAAACCAAAAAATCCGTTCTTTTCAATTATATGGCAAGGTTTTGGTTTAAATTGTAAGCCATGTTTAGTCATGAATATGGAATACAGATGACACGACGTACCCTCTCACTTTCATGATAGCCCTGAAAATGGCTTACAATGTATGCTGAAACGTTTGCAGATAATTGAAAAATACACATTTAAAAAAAAATTTATTTTTTGGATCTACCTTGAGGGCAAAAATTCTCCATTTGGACTAAATAGTATTATACCTAATAATTGTAATAATGTTTTGTGCAATTATTCTTTATCATATTTAATTAATTTACAGAATATTTACACAAGTGACTGTGTAATTTATAATATATTATACAGTATTAATGGATTAAATTTTAAAAAAAAGTACAACAACAAATTTATCTCGTTTCCAGGACATTAAATACTTTGAAATTCCATTAAGAGATATGAATTATACCGTTAAATCTCTGACAAAGCAGGCCTGGCGCAGTGAGTGCGCAGCCAATAGAATTAGGAAATAAACTTAAGGCGATTAAGGATGAAGCGGGTAGGTTCAGTGCGAGATAAAAGAAGAGAAGAGGTAATCCTTACTAGGCTTAGGGTCGGCCACACCAATCTTACGCTAAGATATCTGATAGAGAGCCATCTGATTGCGTGTTTCGTGGAGTGTCCCTCACTGTGGAGTGCATTTTGACAGAGTGAAGGGCCTAAGAAGATGACCGAGCTAGACTAGATCTACTAATGGATCTTTGGAGAGCTATTGGTTAATAGCTCCGCACACCTGTCTCTAACTTCTTTTCTAAAACTAAATAAAAAACCTTTTAAAAAAATTTAATTTTCATTAAAGCGATGCTTGCTTATCCCCTTTCTCAATCGCCTTGCTCGGACTCCAGTCATTAGCGATTTATTAATTATTTTTATTAAACAAACTTGAAGGACAGAATATCGGCTTAAACTTTGCGTAGTAATTAATATTTTTTGTAATTTGGCTATTAGTCTAAAGGTTAACATTTTTGTCGACTCTTGGAATTATATTTCATTAATTTTCAAGGCAGCAAAATTCGGTCATCTTGTTACTAATATAAATAAAGTAATTTTGCTGCCTTACGAATTAATTAAATATACTTTAAGACCTCGGCGAAAATATTATTATGTTAACCTTTTGACCGATCCGGTATATCACACAAAGTATTAAATATAAATGTCATTCAGAGTGGATATTATCATATATCCCTATCCCGGATTCATTATCTTTAAGAAATTGTATTATATTGTATAAACTATTTCATGATGTAACTTAAATACATGAATGCCTAAATAAGGCATAATTATAAATAATGTGTGAGAGTAATATAGGTGTAATTCCTATTTGATTACGTTTCCCGACACTAATTATTAGCATATTTCCTGAAGATTATTTCTATTCAGCGATTTTTGGGAAACAGATCATTAACATAACATATTACTTTTATATATATATATNGCATTTTGACAGAGTGAAGGGCCTAAGAAGATGACCGAGCTAGACTAGATCTACTAATGGATCTTTGGAGAGCTATTGGTTAATAGCTCCGCACACCTGTCTCTAACTTCTTTTCTAAAACTAAATAAAAAACCTTTTAAAAAAATTTAATTTTGTTATTATAAATACCTAAAATGTTTTTAAAAAAATGAACTATCACTATATATTTGGGTGTGTTTACGCGCGTACGTCTAGGTAATTTTGTTTGAGTGCAAACTCCTGTTCTTTGCATCATCATCATAATCATATCGATTTGTTTTAACTAATTTTGTTTACATCTAAATTGTCGTAGTTATATTCCCGTTTGAGATGAAACGGGTACCTAAAATTCAAAATGAATATCTGAAGTTAAAGAAATGGCTTTATTGGAGACCTGCACAGAGTTGAAAAGATAACTGGAGAAGTAGAAGTAGACTGGAAGCAAAGAGAGTCTGCAGAAGTGGGAGTATTTCTCAGGGAGTATGCGAAGTGCGAATAATGTTCTCATGCCCATCGTTGGCTGCAGCTGGAAGAAGTGTGGTCCCATTGATCCTGCTGATGTAACCAGTGAACTGGAATTTCCGTTCCCACGATAGCCATGGGGACGAGTTCTCCTGCTGGGATGAAGATCTCACTAACGCTGCGGAGTCCTAGCGGGTAGAGTGGTGGTCCCATAGATCCTGCTGATGTTAGAGCTTTGATGCATTTATAAACCTGGATGAATTGATGAATCCTTCAGATGAGGTGACTGCCTCACTGATGTTAGGGAATTCATCATGTCACCATTTTATCAGTTCAATAGGTAGGGTAGCCTGATGTGTTGATTTTATTTCCCGCTTTTTTTAGCCGTGTTTCAGTAAGTAAGAGTTCGTCTATAACTTTGTCTTCCAGAGTCAGTTTGAGCTCGTTCATATGTTTTTGAATGCTGTTCAGTATACCACAGGAAGTTGGGAGGTCTTAGTCTAGTGTCGTTGCGTTTAGTTTTGCAGTTGGCGTGGTCCGCTAGTTCAAATATTTCTGAAATTGGCAGCCTTTAAGCATATCAAGAAAGATAACTGAGAATTTAATTTCGATTTTATGGTGGACCTCATATGTTTAGAACATTAAAACAAATTTGATATTTCCGTTGCTAATTCATATTTGGTTAAAACCGGGCCGGAGAAAGGGAGGGTTTAGTGAGAAACTAAAATTTATATCGTAATATTTTCAGTGTTTTTTACGAAACGTTTTGAACGACATAGTAGGCATGCAATTTAATTTTCTATAATAATTTTGTTCGATTAAACTTAAAAGATTACATTTTCACGTGTGTGGCACGATAATGAGAGAACACTGACACTTACGGAGGGCAAATGAGAAAAAAAAATTGACATAAACAATGTGTAAATTGTGACATTAAAATTCTGCTTTCCTGGCCTTATTTCATTCAAAACGAACAAATCCTGCAAACACTGTGTGAAGAACGAGAACAAATATTTTCATCTAAAATCACAATTTCAAGTGAACTTTATTTACTACCCGTCCACCACAATTTTCCTGATTAAAGATCTATATTTTCACATAATTATTTTAATGACATGCTTCCAATCGCTTAACTTTTAAATAATTATGACCGTTGAACATTTCATGTTCCTTGTAAAACTATTGTTCCCATCGTTAATTTATAGTTCTTAGACTAATTTTAACTTAAAGTTATTTCTTCTTTTTGTAAAAGTTATTTTTGTAATAATATGCGCTAAATTTCATTCTTTAAAAAAATATATACTTTTTTTGGCTTTTGTGGCGACAAATCATATTTTGTTTAAAGAAAAAACATCGCTCTTAGAATTTTGGATATCAAAGAAACAAACCATTTCATAGTTCTGAATGAGCTGAGTTGTCAAAATATAAAACCAAATTGTGATCGAAACCGGTTCTTTCGCTTTCCAGATAAACCGCAAAGGCTGAAAAACCTGTTTTTAATTTTTTTCAATGCTCATATTCTGCTTGTCTTGAAATGCAATTTATAAATTGTTATGGGAGATTTATGATTTAAGTTCTTCAGCTTTATAATATAAGTTTATTTAAAATAAAATGAAACATAAAGGACATTTAAAATAAAAATAATTATTTACAAAAATTTTTAATATGTAGATGAGACTTTAAATACAACCCGAATAATAAAGTTTTATTTGTGTTGCATTTAATCCATTAATTCATAATTAATGATGCATTGAAAGTCGCTATTCGCTATCTTTTCAATTCAAAATGTCATTTATATCTATTATTTTTTATTTTGTAACGCTATTGATTAATTCAAAAGCTAATTCTCTACATTTTAAATTTATTATTATTTAAGAACTGTTGTGATTTGCCATGGATTAGTTTCCCATAGAATTTGTCTTTTAAAAATTCAGCCATACGAAAGTTACGTAATTTCGGAGTTATTTACCTCTTGTAGAAATAATAAACCTGTAGAATTATTTAAATTTAGCATTGTGGTAATGTTGGGATTTCCTAATGTAACATTCATAATAAGTATTAGTAAGTAATTTACGCATGTAGTGAGTGTGAGACAATTTTTTTTTCTCAGCAGCCTCCGCAATACTCAGTTTTAGCAATGGAATTCTTTCTAGCTACTTTTGCTTCTATGTAATTCCTGGCTGGTGGAGGTTCTCAATCAAAGGTTCGTTTGAAACTCAGTTTTATAATGGAATTTTACATTTTAAATGTATAAACAAATTTGAATTCGTTTGGCGAAAAATTGGGGCAATAAGAGAAGGGACTATTTGTTTTACTAAGTCCATCTTACACAACTGACTTACTAAACATAGCTAAACTAAACATGTCGAATGAAATATCAATACCAATACTGATAATAAATACAGAAATGCCGAGAAAAAATTGTTTTCTTTAATTTCAAAATTTTTATCAAATTAAAATTGTTGTGCTAAATGAGTAGATCGCTGACTTTATTCAGGATCTGCGTGAACTAAGCGAATTCTTCAATATCGTAGTTGATGAACATTTATATTTGAATGTATACCTTGGCATATAATTCACTCCCCTTGTAAAATATTTCCTTTATCATAAAACATTTTTGTTTATTAGCTCTTAACTTTACATTCAGTCTAATAACTTATGTACATTTAATAATCTGAACTTAATATTACGCCCACCGCAGCGAAAAATATTTTTTACTATCACTTGACATAATTGGTAATCCTCGATAGGAATAACTTATTTTCGTCCGATTTAACAAAATAATGAAATCATAATTTCACGCTACATTTATTAGCGATGAGTCTAGTTTTATTTGGAAAACAACTAATTACAGCTTCTCGGTCGTAAAATTAAAATTATCAGTTAAGGTAACCCCCCCTTCTAATTTTTCAAATCGTTGTGTACCTACTAAAATATTTATTTATACATTTATCAATAAACATATCCGAGTTTAATTTAATCATACTATACTAAATTTTACCCTCACTACATCGGGAAAAATAAGTTTTTTATATGTACTTGACATTGCAGGTAATCCTCTATTTCTATTGGTCCGATTTGACTCAATAACGATCATATACTTTCATTTTGCAGTGGACATCTACATACCGAATTTTATTAAGGAAAACCGAAGACAAAGTGAAACACACAGGCACAAAGATTGAAGTAACTGTATTTTTTGGTGTGTCTAGTACGTAAGATGGGGGAAAATATATGAAAAATTCCGGAAAAACTCTGGTAGAATTCTCTCTAGCTAGAGTTCGGAAGGGAGGTTTCCAAGTAAATCCCTGACGTCTTCGGATCATCCTGATTAGCTGAATCATGAGAAAGCAGAGAGAGCCCGCAGGATATAAGATGCAGAGGAACTCTCTCTCCCCCCTCCACAACCTTTACATTCCCTGAATCCACGGCTGCAGCTATTTTGTTCTCCTTCATCGACTCTCATTTCTCGCCCGGTTCTATCTCCGAGATCACAGATTCGTACAACTTGCATATATTTGTGTGTATCGTTTTCATGCTTTTTGCAACAAAAATTGGAGTATTGGGGGAGTTAAATCCTGATTTCAAACAATTAATGAGAGGAAACAGAACAAAAAAATCCATCTGTCCTCGCCAGGAATCGAACCTGGATCTCCTGCTATCCGGGCCGGTGTGCTAAGCCATTCCACCACAACCTCTCATTATTTGTTTGAAATTTGCGTGGGATAAAAAACCACAACCAAATAAAATATTTTTAAATCATGATTCTTTACTCAGGTGCGGTTGAAATTTTTTTATTATTAATTATTAACAAATCACAATCCATTTTCAAAAATCATCAAAATTATATTGTAAATATATGAATAATTATTTCCTGAAATATTTAATATTTTTATGGACAGCCTCCTGTATCTGTATGTGTAGAATCCTTTTGCCTGTACCATACTGCCTTGTATATAATACTTCCATCGATATTTGAAATAAGTATAACATAGACTTGAAAACATCCAGAGCAAAGGATATGACTGCTGAGGTTTGCTCTGCCCAGTCTCCCGCGTTCCAAGGATCGGTGACCTCAACAGTCGATGTGCAGAAAAGAAAAAAAAAATATATAGAGAGTCAATATTTTCTAATTAAATGCAAATTACAAACTGTGTGGCCTTTAAAATTAATCTTATAAGTTCAATACTTCAGGTGATTTACATAGCATTTGAATGAAAATTATAGCTACTGGAGTTTTGGAAAAAATTTTAATGAAATGTCATATTTCAAGGTAACTATCCCTCTTAACTCTTTAATTTCAGTGATTCTCAGTATTGTGGAAAGCACACTGCAATAATTATTTCAAAACTATAAGTTGACATTTAATAAGTATAGATAAAAATAGTGAATTAGAGTGCATACAGTTCCTCAAGTGGAACCAGATTACTAACCAGTTCATAACCTAGGAGTAGGGGTCTAAATAAATGAAGACCTGTCCAAAAGAACCCTCTAGAGCCAGAATGAACACCTCAAACAACGTCTATAGTCAGTAACAGATTGGACAGTAACAAAAATTGGAGTATTGGGGGTGTTAAATCCTGATTCTTTAATCAGGTGCGGTTAAAAAATTATTTATTAATTATTAAAAAATCAAACTCTATTTTTTTTAAATCATCAAAATTATAATGTATATATATGAATAATTATTTCCTGAAATATTAAATATTTTTAGGGACAGCCTCCTTATGTATCTGTAAAATCCTTTTGCCTGAACCATGCTGCCTTGTATAATACTTCCATCGATATTTGACATTAGTATAACATAGACTGCATAGTCTCCTGGAAGTCTCCAACGTCCCAAGGATCGGTGACGGGTATCGAACACGAGGACCTCGGGCGAAGTGCCTTGCGGGATCGGCGTTGAGAGCCCCATCTGTCCCTGCTCCAGCGACTGGGCGGACCTCTCCTTCACCCCCACCAGTCCTAATGCCCCCCCACCCCTGCCTTTACTCCATATCCACGATCCACCGACGGCTTCCAACTCCCCTTCAGAGATACGCTTTTTATTCAGATCCTACTCCACACACACATGTATGATTTGGAAGGTTCTCTCACTGCTTTTAGCCACTTTTCCCCATATGTGCCGAACAGAGCAAAACCCTCCATGTAAAATGTAAATAAATAACTTTATCTGTATCTTGTTCAACGTGTTTAAAACTCTTAACATTCATGAATTATGTGCATCGCTATCACAATGTAATCAGTTTTGTAAAAAAACAATTACATTATTTTTCTATTTAACAAAAACTGTGTTATTTTATTCTAAGATGATTTTAGTTGGGGTTCGGTCAAGGTATCTCAGTCATGGAAATGTGAACTTAGGGACAGGACGTCCTCTCTCATATTCATGATAGCCTTGAAGATGGCTTACAATGTAAGCCGAAACGTTGGCAGCTAATCCTTTATTAAAAAATACATTTTTTAAATTTGTGTTTTTTGGGTCTACCTTGACCGAACCCCAACTAAAATCATCTTAGAATAATATCTACGGTCAACAAACTCTCCTTTTGTGTTATTTTATTATGCTTAACCTTGTTTAGAGAAGAAAAAAAACAGTGGCCTAATAAACAATTTCCTTCACTATATTTACGTGAATTATATGCAACCTTCTTTTGTTTGTTTTATTTATTTAAACATGAAAAAGTTAATCATGTTCATTAAATTAATAATTGACAATTTTAAAGAGTTCTATTTGCAATATAATTTTATAAGTTCTTAAATTACATTTCCCAATAAAGACAAAAAATATTGAAATGTTACTTTTTGGAAAGTACAAATTAGAAAAAAGAAAGTTTGCATTGTTAATTTGCACGATTAATTTAAGTAATAACGGTTTTATTATTTTTGTATTAAAAAAAAAATTTAATTTTCATTAAAGCGATGCTTGCTTATCCCCTTTCTCAATCGCCTTGCTCGGACTCCAGTCATTAGCGATTTATTAATTATTTTTATTAAACAAACTTGAAGGACAGAATATCGGCTTAAACTTTGCGTAGTAATTAATATTTTTTGTAATTTGGCTATTAGTCTAAAGGTTAACATTTTTGTCGACTCTTGGAATTATATTTCATTAATTTTCAAGGCAGCAAAATTCGGTCATCTTGTTACTAATATAAATAAAGTAATTTTGCTGCCTTACGAATTAATTAAATATACTTTAAGACCTCGGCGAAAATATTATTATGTTAACCTTTTGACCGATCCGGTATATCACACAAAGTATTAAATATAAATGTCATTCAGAGTGGATATTATCATATATCCCTATCCCGGATTCATTATCTTTAAGAAATTGTATTATATTGTATAAACTATTTCATGATGTAACTTAAATACATGAATGCCTAAATAAGGCATAATTATAAATAATGTGTGAGAGTAATATAGGTGTAATTCCTATTTGATTACGTTTCCCGACACTAATTATTAGCATATTTCCTGAAGATTANTATATATATTACGGTAGTAATATTTATTTAAACTTGAAAAATGATAGTGTCTTACAGTATTATATTTTTTTCTTTTTTAATTTAATGTGAAATGAAATTTAGGATTGCATACTGTTTTTTATTATTATTTATTAATGACGAGCAATACTTTCTAAAGTTAGGACGCGTTCAGTTAGACGGTTTTTTAAATTGTTCAAAAACACTTAAATAATGAAAAAGTAAAACTTATAAGTAATGCAGTTATAATGGAACAACAAAGCTATTATTTTGGAGTTGGACATGGCTGGGATTCAACTTTGTGGAGATTTATCAAGGAGTAAGTCTCTTTATTTGCATAGGTACAGAAAATACGGAGGTAAGCAGAAGAAATAATCGCCCCTATATACACTGGAGAGCTATTCTATGGGGGGGGGGGGATATTGGAGACCAGGTTTTTTTTCTTTTTTTTTTTCGGAAGAGTTAAGTCTTGATTTTCTTCCTCGGACATTTGCAAAACACTTATTTCTTCCTTCCTTGCCGCTCGGAAGCTTCCTTCCCCGCTTTACTTTCGTCCCAATTTGTGTCTCTTCTGCAGAACATTAGAAAGTACCTAAATAAAATAAACTCGACTTAGAAGATTCTGGCGAAAGGCCAAACTAAGTTACCCCCAGTATCGATGAACTTGAAGGATAACTCTCTCACACCAGGATCAAGTTTCGCGCAGAAAGTTTTTACGTCTATTAGAATATAGTTTTGCTTTCTTTTCTATTAATGCTTTTATTTGCTACCTTGAAACTTTAAAAAAAAAAATCAAAAGTGCTACGTCATATTAGATAACCTAGAGATTTCTTATATAACCTTCTAATGTATTTCTCAAATTGTATAATACAAATTTAATTGCGCTAAAACATGTTAAGTAGTGGAACCTAAGTTCTTATACAGTTGCAAATCATTCATGCCATCAACTCCAGTACTCCCAAAATGTATGTGGTTATACATACTTTTAATTGATTATATTTCAAGATTTTAGTTGACATGGTTGGAGGTTTGTTGGCCGTCGAGTATAATGCTAGAGAAATTAGTCAGGGTTTCGGCCAGGATCAGAAAAACAAAATACTCCAAAATTGCTGGGTAATTATTTTATTATATTATTGCCGATGTTTCGACTCCTGGGAAGTCATCATCAGAGCGATAGTGATGGCTGGTGACCAGTTCAGCTCTTGACTCTGTTATGTGCTTATAAACCTCCCCCTCGGAGATCTCTCCAGACATCACTATCGCCCTGATGATAACTTACAAGTTAAGTCGAAAAGGCGGCAATAATAAAATTCTTACCAAATAATTTTGGAGTATTTTATTTTCCCAATCCTGGACGAAACCCTGACTAATTTCTCCAATTCAAGATTTAAGCCTTTATTTTCAAAAGTAGAGTTTTATTGGCCGTAGATATTATTATTAGATTTTTTTAGTTGGGGTTCGGTCAAGGTAGATAAAAAAAAAATACAAGTTAAAAAAAAAAAAAGTATATTTTTTAAAAAGATCAACTGCCAACAATTAATGAGAGGGAATAGAATAAAAAAAATCTATCTGTCCCTGCCAACGTTTCGGGTTACATTGTAAGCCATCTTCAGGGCTGTAGAAATACAATGTCATGAGAATACAGTAATAATTGACAATAATAATACAGAATTACCATAATGTAAAGTGATATCAAAAGTATGAATGCAGAAAGCTATGTAAGAGAATTTAAAAAAAAAAATACACTTTTTTTTTTTCAATTTGTATTTTTTTTGTGCTCTACCTTGACCGAACCCCAACTAAAATCATCTAATAATTAAGCTTTTATTGTGTCAGAAAGAAAAAGCTGATAGGTTTCAGTCACAATTATTTGTTCAGTCTGAGATATTTCATGCAGTGACCCTTAATTGTGCTAAAACAACTTTGAAGTATGTTCTATGATCAATTACACCACAAAAGTGCCCCCTTCCCCCCCGCAACAAGCCTATAGATATTCAAACATATTCATTTGATTGCCTGACATTTCTGTATTCCTCCTCATATAACTCATATAGGATATAGGATAGCTGTCCTAAGAGATCAGACAAACATCAGGACATGTTCAATCTTATTGACTTTAGCTTAGGGACTGTAGAAGTATTCGAAGACCATGCAGCGAAATGTGGATTCCCTTTCGGAGATTCAGACTTCACGAGAAGAGCGCATATTCCTAAGTGTTGTACATATTTCCCCAAGAGACATTTTTTAGAGTCGTCGGTATTCGTACCGTCCTTCGCAGTATTATAGGTTGTCTCTCGGTTAGCTCAGATTTATGGCGTTCGAGGCTCGCCTTCACCCATACAAATATCGCTGTCAGACAGACAACCCTTATATAATTACATTTTGTAAATGTATGTCCTTATTTATTTAATTGAGGCTGCAAACCTAGGAGACATCGTTACACGTTAAATCTTCTTCTTGTACCGCAAAATACATCCCAAACTCAAACTAGAATAGAAAAAACGTTCATTTGACCGTATTATAGTGTGATTTTGAAAACCGCGTTTTTACTTTTTGGCGGCAATATCCCGATGATTTTTGTACAATAAATGTGGGAGTAATAGATTACTTATAACATTTTTTATATTACGAAAAAATACCTTAATAATTAATTGCTTAATAATGAATATGATTTCTTCACACATTTTGTGCAATATTTTTAAAATAAATAAATTAGGTTATCTTCAAATTATCTGTCTTATAATTTATTATTGAGAACCATCTTCATATCTATCATTAAGGCCAGCGGCGACATTTTGTCCCCAGGATCAAAAGTTCATGACGTGTTGTCTTCAATTCCCTCTCGTGTGAATTTTTTAAATTATCTGCCAACGTTTCGGCTTACATTGTAAGCCATCTTCAGGGCTATCATCGTAGGGACACGACGTCCCCTCTCGCCTTCATGATAGCCCTGAAAATGGCTTAAAATGTAAGCCGAAACACCGTCGGATAATAAAAAAATACACATTTTTTACTAATTGTATTTTTTTGGACCATCCTTGATCGAACCCCTCTACTAATAATCTCTACGGTCCAAAGCTCTCCATTTGAACATAATAATTCATGATTAGGGTAATCTCGCCCTGGTCTTAACGGTACATAAACTTAATTCGAAAATAAATGAGCCGAAACAATCCAGGGATCCCAAGGATAGATTGTTAGGTCCTGAGAGATTTCACCTGGGGGAAGACGGTTCGCTGCTGCCTACACTTCTCTCTGTGGTCCTTCACTCCAGACAAATCTCCGAGGCCGAGTTAACTCATATGGAAAATTGTCTTTCTCCGCAAAATAAAGCTTGGCCTTCAGACCCAAGGAAATTGTATTATAACTCTATTTCAGTAGAACTACATGAACAAAGCAGTTTATTGACCTTAGTCTAAGATCTAAGGTGGATATACAACCTTTCTCACTCTGATGCTTCATCAGTTACAAATGTTTAAACTAGTATAAAGTTATAATCAATTCATTTCGGCCTCAGTATGTTTCTTATTTCTCAAGAATATAAGTATATATTGATTGATATATTGATATATTATATAATTGAAATATAAGTATATACAATTTGGCAGTTTTAATGATTCGCAAGAAGTTGAAGCACGCACTTGGAAGTGTTCTTAACGCCAATTCTCCAGTGCCACTGTGGCATCAGCTACTAGGTAAAAGTTCCCACTAAGTAGTAAAGGAATCGCGCTATACATTCCCGTAACACGGCTAGTTAAAAAAAAAAAATAGATTCTTTACATATTCACCGAATTTTAACGAAGGGTAAATATAAAAACATACTTCCTCACATGGTAATTTTGTTAAAAAAACAACATAGACATAAATGTATATATATATATATGTACTCCCAAAANTATATATATATATTTATTGGCTAAAATGGCCCAGGGGGGAAATACATGCTAAGGATGTATATATTTTTGACCCACGACAGACTAGACAAAACGCGAGGTCAGAGCAAGGGATCATTACTAAGAGAAGAAAAGAAAAAAAGTTACTGGGCACTGTTAGCAATGAACTTGGCACCTTTGGCTCTCGAGTCCAGTATTATAACCACCAAAAATGAGTTGGTCGAGTGAGACAAAATTAATTTTTAAATTCATTTTTATCTTCACATTGTTCAAGTTACTAAAACATTTACGCTAAATAATAGATGTAAAATGTATTTACTGTAACTTTTAATCTAAAACGTTTGCACCCTCTTCTTTTTATTAATATAACTTCAGGCTCTCCTCTTCCTAAATATCATTACTATATAGAAAGTAATTTAGATTAAAAGGCTGCTATTTTACAAGTCATTAAAATAATTATTTTAACAGAAGGAAGGACTTCGGGGTTAAATTGAATAATCATAAATATTTTCTTTGTCATTAGTGTTAAAAATAATTATAATTCGTAATAAGTGTATATTTTAACATTTCTAACAGTTAATTAATTTATAACTTGGGACGTCGAGAGAGTATATATTATTCTTCCATTACCCTTTCCGTATTTAAAATCGAGTAATTTACCCTTATGTATGTACAATTTTATTTCCAAATTAGAATTTGCTAATTTACTAATAACATAATAAATGATCTAATTAAATTTATAAATAAACCTATACTTCAGGGTGATGATAAAAAAGCAAGTGTACTTTTGATCTTAATTTTTTTTTTGGCAAGTATTGCTAAATCAATTTCTATTAGTTGCTAAGTAACTTTTGCTTAAATACAAATTGGTCGCTATTATTACTTTGTTTTTGCTGTAATATATGATTTTGTGCTATTTACATTCTTTCTTAAAAAGAAGTCTTAAATTTAAAAGAAAAGTGTATGTAAACTATTATGTATTAGCCATCCTCTGGCTATTTTTCTTAATTAAAACATTTAGTGAGGACAAACCTCTCTATGCAATTTTCATGAAAGTTAAATTAATTACTGACCATTTAGTTGCTTTTGGCTTCATTTAGGAAGATAAACATTGTTTCTAATCACATTTCTTTAATTATATAGGAGAAAAATATTTCATTTTAATTAATAGCTAGAGAAGTTTTCAGAAAAGAGAAGATCTTGATGTAATTTGCTAAATTTAATTATATTTATAGAATTTTTCCATAAAAATGAACGTTTCTATTGTATACAATATTGTATAGTGTTGTTAGAAAACATAATCCTTATCATTACTAAATTAGTATCTGATAGCAGAGAGATAAGTAATGCTAAACTGTTTTGGTGTGTACTGTGTGGTGTACACAAGTTGAGGCAGATCAGTAACACCCCTGGAGCTTTTTAGGTGGGCGGGGTCGTCTACGGTGGAAGTCGTAACTGGCTTTTCTTACTCCAGCTGAGCTTCCACCACGGGAAGTACAATACAACTTGGCTCCGATGTCCACTGAAAACCTGTGAGGAGCCACAAAACTGACATGGCTTCCAGATCGTGGCGAGTACGCGACGACAGATATAGATTAAGAGAGAACGCAGGTTCTCCTTACATATTGCTAGCCGGTAGAGTGGTGCTGTTATGTGGGGGTATCTACAATCATGTATGTCAAGAAGTTAATCAAGCAAAACATTAGCTTGTGGAGAATTAAACTAAAAATGTTGAATAGGGCTCATTTATTGACTGTGATAAGTTCCGATGTTACTCAGCATAAAGAAACTCAATGTAAAATAAAGGATAAAGTATATAAATAAATAAAGTACTAACTCAAAAATAGTATTAAGATGATTATAATACAATTCTAGCAGGATGATCTGTAGTTTAGAGGTAACACCGGCATTTTTATTCTTGTTTTATTTCATTCAGTAATTGACTGATGAAGGTATATACCTAGTATAAAATTTACTTGATAGGATTATTTGTGGGCCGACAATTTAGCCGGGGGCAAAATAAAGCAAGCTGAAAAACAGTACATAAAACACGATTAAGTAATGGGCTTGCCGAGTTGGTGTGAAATCAGACAAGGGCGCTAAGTTTTCGCTGTCTGAGGGCGCGGAAAGACGTGTAAGGAAAAGTTGGGGGACCAGTAATTAACTTAAGCTCCCCCATCCCCCTAACACTGGGCACATTCCTCCCCCTCCCCCCAGTTTTAGTCCTTATCGCCCTCCCACCCCCCTCCACCCTCTGGAGTATTTGCTCTGAGGAAGGGATGAAATACTATTTCATCCCTCTTTAATTATATATCTCCAAGCTTTTTGTCCCCCCACCTTCTTATAGTATTTCACTTAATGAAACTTTGCAAGATTTATCGCAGGCATTCTTGAAGTTTGCTTTTCTCTTACAGCCGTAGATAAATCATGCGTTTTTGGCTTACCCCACTTTTATCGAGGGATTTCTTTGGATTAGGTAAACACATTTTTAGTTTTGACATTAATACTCTCATCTGATTTGAACCATCTACCAGTCGTTTCTCATTTATAAAATTTATTATTACAAATTGTCTGATTTCGCTATGCATCTTTTTTTTTTTTTATATATAGAAAAGAGGGATAATTTAATTGTGTATACAAGAAATGCAAGGGAGATAAAATAAAAAAAATCTTGCCACCTCAGCTGGGACACTAACCCCAGTCTCCTGCTTTCCGGGCAAGTATGCTGGCCACTACACATATACAGCTTACTTACTCGGAAAGCAGGACATGACGTAGCAAGATTTTTTTATTCTATCTCCCTTGCATTTCTTGTATACACAATTAAATAAACTGCCTCTCATTTCTTGTATAAAATGTAACGTGGGATTGAATACCATGACGAAAATCGTTATTTAGTTGTGTATAGTTTAAGTACGACGATTTGAAAATGTCTACCGCAATATCGCAAAAGCTATTTACATTCGAACTGAGGTTTAAGTTGAATCTAAACGACGATTGTCAAGATTAAGTTCGTCAAATATTGTTGTTTCAATTTTGAGCTCAAGTCACTTTGGTAATTTTCAAAAGATTAGAAATAGTTTACTATCAATCAAAATTCAGGGGTTCAGACTAAAGATGTCGTTTAATTTTTGTTTTCGTCATTAAACCACTAGAATGGTATTGTATATGACATCCATTTACTATTTCAAACTTCTAAAATATTTCTCTCTTTTTCACTTTAATAAGTGTTATATGTTAATCCAAAAAGCTTGTTAAAATATTGAAACTATTAATAAATAATAAATAAATTCATGCAAAGAGACATATGGTACACTCACCACACATATAAACTAACTGACGCAAACATATTGGTAATTTGAAAGTATTTAGTTCCAAGATGGTTAAGAAACTTGGCCAAATGTCCCAAAAAGAATACGGGGGTTAGAGGAAGACAAAAATTTATAATCGTAATATTTTCGTTGTTACTGAAGTCAATAGAAGGTGCTTAATGTTATTTTCTGTCATTTATGTTTTATAAATTTATTTATTTATAAATCTTTTTTTATTACATTCTGTTATCAACATCTTGTAATTTGATGGCATAGAGATAATAAAATAGAAAAAATAAACAAATTATATTAAAAAAATTAAAAATAAAAATGAAATAAATAAGTGAACATCCTGTGCAAGGAGAAGGGGCCCATCGACCTCACTTTTCATGGACCGTACTGATGAATATAAAATATTTATATAGAATGCTTATTTAGGAATTTCAGGGGTTATTAAGGAAATATACGAATGTAATATGATAGGCGAGCGCTTACCCCACTATAACTTCCCGATCTGTCAGGAGCTAACTTTAATTTGCAATATTCCTAATTACACTGCACAAAAAAAAATATTTTTTGAATGTTTCCTACACTAAATTAGTCTATTTCTACTAATTTTGGGGTGATAAAGACGAAAATAACATTGAAAAATTTTTATTAGCTCTGGTTTTTGAGATATACAGCACTTAATCTTAAAGAGTAGTTATACTATACGTGAAAAGTGAAAGTACAAAAAACAATATTGTTATGTTTCTTTTAGAATATTTTAAGTACAAAATTGATTAAAAAAAAATTATTCTTAGTGTTTTGACAAATAAAAGAGGTTTGTACCACCAAATTTCAATTAAGTCAATCCGATGTATTGTAAGATCGCTGTCGTTTAGCTTGTCTTTTATAAAACACTTCTGGAGCATCCTGTACTGAGATATTTTCACATCATGTTTTAGAAAATTCCACTGTTGTAGTCTTGACCCTAACAGCTAAGCCTTTTCCTTAGATAAGCCAAGATCTCTTATAAGGTCACTCAACTCTGCTTGACTAATTCTGTGCGGATCACTAGACCTATCGCATACATCAAAATCAGGGTCATAGGATGTAGAAGGATGGGTTGCTTCTTGTAAACAGACTTCATCACTTTCC
>KZ807108.1:282277-298159 GCA_000696205.2 Oncopeltus fasciatus
TGTGTGTGTGTGTGTGTGTGTGTGTGTGTGTGTGTGTGTGTGTGTGTGTGTGTGTGTGTGTGTGTGTGTGTGTGTGTGTGTGTGTGTGTGTGTGTGTGTGTGTGTGTGTGTGTGTGTGTGTGTGTGTGTGTGTGTGTGTGTGTGTGTGTGTGTGTGTGTGTGTGTGTGTGTGTGTGTGTGTGTGTGTGTGTGTGTGTGTGTGTGTGTGTGTGTGTGTGTGTGTGTGTGTGTGTGTGTGTGTGTGTGTGTGTGTGTGTGTGTGTGTGTGTGTGTGTGTGTGTGTGTGTGTGTGTGTGTGTGTGTGTGTGTGTGTGTGTGTGTGTGTGTGTGTGTGTGTGTGTGTGTGTGTGTGTGTGTGTGTGTGTGTGTGTGTGTGTGTGTGTGTGTGTGTGTGTGTGTGTGTGTGTGTGTGTGTGTGTGTGTGTGTGTGTGTGTGTGTGTGTGTGTGTGTGTGTGTGTGTGTGTGTGTGTGTGTGTGTGTGTGTGTGTGTGTGTGTGTGTGTGTGTGTGTGTGTGTGTGTGTGTGTGTGTGTGTGTGTGTGTGTGTGTGTGTGTGTGTGTGTGTGTGTGTGTGTGTGTGTGTGTGTGTGTGTGTGTGTGTGTGTGTGTGTGTGTGTGTGTGTGTGTGTGTGTGTGTGTGTGTGTGTGTGTGTGTGTGTGTGTGTGTGTGTGTGTGTGTGTGTGTGTGTGTGTGTGTGTGTGTGTGTGTGTGTGTGTGTGTGTGTGTGTGTGTGTGTGTGTGTGTGTGTGTGTGTGTGTGTGTGTGTGTGTGTGTGTGTGTGTGTGTGTGTGTGTGTGTGTGTGTGTGTGTGTGTGTGTGTGTGTGTGTGTGTGTGTGTGTGTGTGTGTGTGTGTGTGTGTGTGTGTGTGTGTGTGTGTGTGTGTGTGTGTGTGTGTGTGTGTGTGTGTGTGTGTGTGTGTGTGTGTGTGTGTGTGTGTGTGTGTGTGTGTGTGTGTGTGTGTGTGTGTGTGTGTGTGTGTGTGTGTGTGTGTGTGTGTGTGTGTGTGTGTGTGTGTGTGTGTGTGTGTGTGTGTGTGTGTGTGTGTGTGTGTGTGTGTGTGTGTGTGTGTGTGTGTGTGTGTGTGTGTGTGTGTGTGTGTGTGTGTGTGTGTGTGTGTGTGTGTGTGTGTGTGTGTGTGTGTGTGTGTGTGTGTGTGTGTGTGTGTGTGTGTGTGTGTGTGTGTGTGTGTGTGTGTGTGTGTGTGTGTGTGTGTGTGTATATCAATTAGCAATAGATTATTGACAAATTGAGTAATTCAACTTATATGAATTTCAAGTAGTTTATGTTCTAATACCTAACAATTATTCTGAGTAACAGTGTTAATAATTAAACACACGCACGGACACTTTCACGGTGGCATGCACGCACGAACGCACTCAAGCACGCGCGGGTGCCGGATGCAAATGCAGTCATGCTTACCAACACTCAAGCTGAAGAATAACCCAGTAATGTATACTTTCCGACGTTATTTTTCACTTGAATTTGAGTTAGTTTATTTTTTTTTTAATGTGTTAGCCTCCCTTGCAACCACTTAGGGTCATTGGAGGGAGGGGCTATCTACAGGTTGCCACCCCATTTTAAACACCCAGGGCTCAGGACAAGCTTCTATATTATAAATAAAAGATTGACCTGGGCGGGATTTGAACCCGCGGCGTCAGGATTGCGAGACCCGTACGGATCCCCTGAGCTAGCCTGGCGCCTCAAGCTTTACCTTTTAATTTAGCCATTTTATAGAAATTTAAATCATATAACGAAATATTCAGAATCTAAATTACAAATTTAAAAAGGCCGTTAGAGGGAAAAGCCAAAAAAAAAAGTATTGATCAAGCGGTATCGATTCTCAATTTCATACAAGTTTTTATTGTAGATTTGACGGGATTAATGCATTATATTTATTATGTTGTTCACAATTCAGTTGCTTTTACGGATCAATGAATGAACTTGGGATAAGTTGACGATTTAGTTACTTAATACTCATTTAGTCTAGTTAGTGATTTGCTGGAAGTAGTTTGACGCAGTGCGGAATGACAACGACGTCAGGATGGATAACCTGATGCAAATCTAGGCAGGTAACCGTGAATTACCTCTCCCTTGCTAACGCATGTAGGTGCTGCACTCTATCATCACTAAATATTATGGTAATTAGGGAATGTCGTTCAAACAGGGAGAAAGCATTTAATAGACCTTAATGAATCTGACATTTGTACTGCAATTTTGTGACGTCGTTATGACCAAGATCTACACATTGAAGTTTTTCCGGTGATCTGATCTTTCCATTCGCTAAATGTTTTCCACTGAGAGGGGCAAAGATTCTACACCTAGAATGATCGCTGTGTATTGCTGAAAAATTAAAAGAAATAAAAAAATAAAAATCTGAGTGATTTATCTGCATTATAGTGACGTAGTCAACCAATTGTGGTTTAAGGGCTGCACTACAGGGATACAATGAAAATATTAGTTAATAAACATTAAAAAAATCGTTAAATTATAAGATTGATATTTCATTCCGATGTTTTGCTTGAGTAGTAGTACGGGCAAATATTCAAAATATATAATAATAAATATTTNGAAATTAGAATAATTATTTTCTAATAAATATTTTATTTTAAAATGTTTAAAGCTCCAGTAGTTCCTCTTCTAATATTGACACCTCTTCAGGAGCCAGATATATATTTGTATTAAAAATTGCAACGTACCGCACCAACGTCTAAAACTGTATAGAAGGGGTTACCCTAGGCTTCTTAAGTCATATATATGTATAGCGTCATATAGCGTTACTTTGTGACATATTCTCAGAGTACAGGTTCATTTTTTATTTATATTAAATTTATAAAAATACGATTGACGTATTTTTATAAATTTGTTGCTTGTTCCTACAAAATGGTTTTCTTTATATTTTATTCATATTTATGTTTTTTTTTTATCTCTACGTGTGATTCTGTTTGTTTTCTCATATTTTTTCATATTTTCATAATAAAATATGTGATTGTTTTTAAATACATGGTCTGTCAGTGAGGTTTTATTCTCACCGTTAACCTTATTTGTTGGATGCGCAATTTTTCTCAGTTTTTTAAAAGATTCGCCTGTATGTTAGTGGCCGTTAATTTTTCTAAATAGATTTTTATCGTTCAATAATTATTGCGAACAATATTTCTTATTCCCTTTGAACTACTTTTTATAATTTTTTGATATATGTATTTGGATTATTCATAAAGGTGCAAATTTAGTGATTTTTTCTTCAGTTTTTTGATTTTTTAATAATAAGATAAGTTAGGGGCTACTTATGCAATCCCTGTTTAATAAAAAAAATATTTATTAGACTCTTTAAGGGACGTCAACATTAAAAGTTAACGAGTTGGGCAAAATAAGTTTTTAAATTGAATAATAGTGTTTTTGTGTATTTTGAACTATACATTTTAATAATGTGGGCAAGATGGTCTGGGGTTTTATTGGACTCCTGTGGAAAAGTCCCAGGTTAAATTATGACAGTTAAAAGTTCTTTTTTCTTCTGTGCTTCTGTTGTTAATGAACCAGAGGACTCCTGGTGTGCTCCTTGGGAACCGGGTGATAGGGCTGGGTAGCCCTAATTGGGAACCATTGAACGGGATAAAATCAGACGGTCTTAACGGTGAACTGATCACACGCTTTCTCTAGTGTGCCATGGTTCGAGAATGAATACATCCGTAACAATTATTTTCTCCCTGGGCCTGTAAGGGCATTTTTCAGATATTTTTAAATTTTTTTTTTAGAAATTTTATTAATTCAATTTATCACTTATTTTCCTAATTGGATTTTCTTAAAGAATCAGTAGGTAACTTGTTCTTTTCAACAGATTAACTCAATTAACAACTTGAGGAAATCAAACCAGTAGGAAAGAGGATTTCCTTGAATTTCAGATTTTAAATTAAAATATTTAGCAGCACCAATTCCATAGCGTTTGTTATTTAATACTTCAATGAATAAGCTCAATTTAAGCAATTAGGGCTAAAGGGACTCTTTAAAATTAAATTAATCGCGAGAAAAGTGAGAGTAAAAATTTTCCGAGAGGATGGCCTTTATTGAATCGCTTAATTTGAACAGGAATCAGTAATTTTTGCAATTTAATATAAGAAATTTTCCTCATTATATAAATATAATTAGTAGCACTTTATGATTTTCAACTTCCTATTGTACAAGCAATTTCCTATAAGAGATTCATCTCTTGCAGAGATGCGATTATTGAAAACAAAATGTATGGTCTTTTTACGATAGATGTAATTTAGGAGAAGCTATAAATGTCGTTTTTTAAATTTTATTGATACATATATTTATTTGTTTGTGTTTGTGCATGATTTTATGAATTTATAAAATAATGAAACAAATCCGATATTTCTGTTTCTTTTTGGAATCCGTTGGATGTGTTCGTTAAGGGTTGAAATCGTTTGATGGGGGCTAAGTTCTACACTCCCCCCCCCCCCTATATTCTACCCCCAACATGGCGTTCCGGCTTTCCTTTCTTTCTCCATTGCCTTTTGCAGCTTTAAAGATATAATAAGCTATTTACATATATTTATGCACATCACTAATGACATATGGAAAATCTGTTTAGTTCAAACTGCTTCTGTGTATTAAACTTAATTATATTCACATTTTCAAGCATTTTCAGAGTACTAGTATTTTCAACGTAATTTGCTTCATATAATAATACATATCAAGAAATAATTACAGTTAACTTCCCAAGAAAGATTTGACTGTGCAAATAAGTGAATGCTTATTTTAAGAAATATTTAAAAATATGGACGTACGTAGCATAACTCAATTGTTAAGTTTTTTTTGTCTGTTTGAATATGAATATGGTCTGCTTTTGAAGTTATTTCGTAGGTTCTTCGTAGGAAGTAATTAAGGATTAGTATTCACCACCCACAGAGGTAAGCGTTAAATGCCTGAGTTTAAACTTGCCCAGAAAGGATGAAATTATCATATTTTATACTGAACTCTAACTTTGAATTGTTAATTTGGAGCCGATGGAAACTTACCCCTTTATGTCATTACTGTATAAAGTATACGGCCTCTGCTCGTCAAGAAGTGGAGTTCCATTCTCGTGAGAAGTTAAACGTGGAGTTCATGGAGAAGTAATTTTTCTCTCTGAGTTGTCTGCCTATGGTCTGTCTGTGGTGGAGATTGGCCCATGAGTGAGTGGGTGAATTCTACTCAAATGCGATTCACTTGCATGTCTGTTGCTGAAAAGGGATTTCTGAAAACTGAATTTAATCCTTGGCGAATGTAGCATTTAAGCACTTAGAAAAGTTTAACTTTTGTTGAAATGTAGAATTTCAGAATATAGTCTTCAGTATATTCCATGAAATGTGACAGGCATTCCGATATTCCTCACGCAATTACTATTTTATATTTAAAACAATGTCAGTTACGCGTTTATGAGGTTTTTGGCTGCAGGTCAATTTACTATTAAAACTATTTTTGCAAAAAATTAATTTTGCCATTGCTCTACTAGTTTCTTGCTCTTCAGGATCTTAAAAAATTTTGGAAACCACTCCTAATAATTTGGAAAGCCCCTGAAAAGATGCGAAATTCGGTAAGAAATAATGACTCAAAAAATTAAAATTTATTCTACTTTTCTTATAAATTTCATAGTTTCCTAGGACAAAGAAATTACTATGTACATCTACACAATAACTATGGTATTTGCATTAACAATTCATTATACCTCACCATGACCTATTGCTAAGAAATTCTTCTTCTTGAAAATATCTTCCCATTTCTAAAAACATCTCCCTGGCATTAATTACCAAAGGTTGACACGCCATTTAAAAAAAAAAAAAAATAAAAAAAATAAAATGAAATAATGATCATTGTGCCACAATGAATAATGAGTGTCTAACTAATGCCAATAACATACTTTTTTGTTTGGTAATTTATTTATTATTAATTTGTAGGGGAAACTAAGAATACAAGTTGTAAATATAATTGTAGTCGGGTGTGATAGTTCAATTCTGCTGAGAACAAGGGTTGTGACATTTCTTCTCAATTTATCACGAAACATGTCCAGTACGAGGCTGCGCTGCTCCTATCGGAGACGGACTTTGGCTTTGATAAATGATTTCATCGACATCCGTGAACACTTCAAATATAAGCCTGACGTATACAAAAAGTTTCTGAAAATTTTGAAAAATGGTTTTGCTGTCTTGTAGTTCAAAATAATAATTAAATTTAAAGTTTTTGAATGTGCAGAACACAAGAACTACAAACTAAGAAACCTATTTAGTTATGTTTACATAAAAGCCTCTGATTTTTCTATTGAGTTTTTTGGTGAAAATTTGTATGATATTTTAAAAATTTTCAATGTAAGAGAAATTGGATATGTGGATATGGACTGAATTATTCCTCGAATAATGTCGTGTTTTCTAGTTTTCCGATATTCAATTTAATTGCCACTTATTTAAAATAAATTGGTAAAATTCCTCCAAATGTTTAGTTAAATTTCTGAACTATAATTAATACTTTCAACCCAATTTGATTTGTACCACCACGAGTCATCGAGTGCAGAGATAGCGCGGGGGATCTGATCAGACCTCTTAATAATGGCGTTGCGGGTTCAATCCCAACCTGAAGCTTTCATGGAGCCATGGATGTTTAGAGTAAAATAGAAAGAAATCTGTAGTGTTTTACGCTCAAACTACTTAATTGAAAATTTTCTAATCTATTTTCTTAAAATGTTAAACCTGTTAAAAAAGTATTCAGCTAGCTCATATTTATAAAAATAGTATTAATTCAAGGAGTTTCTAAATTTTTATTATAAAAAAATGAATTAATTATTGTTTTCTACCTGTATATACGAGTAATAGAGGAGGGCTAGAGTTGGTAATAGTTGAGTAGAGTGGTGGAAGTTTCAGTGGAGTAGTGGATGAGTGAGTTGGACATGTAGAGTAAGGTAGCTGAGTTAGAAAACGAGTAAAGTAGGTGAGTACGATATGTTGGCAATAATAAAAACTTTTTATTAAATCAAATAGCAAGGCCTAAAAAACTTAATCCCAACTAATCATAAAGTTTGATAGCCTACCAATTTTCTCTAATATAACTTAATAATTACTCCCCAATCGTCTTCCCTACTCAACTACTCTCACTTGCTCGTCTTCATACACTACTACTCATCTTTCAAAACCATCTACTCACCTTCCTTACGTTCCCGGCGGTAGGCCAGCTGAGTAGGGTAGAGTAGGGTAAAAGTAAGGCAAGAAGACTTTAAAAGATGTGAAGAGTAGCGATAGGGTAGGGTAGGATTGGAAGAGTAGCAGTAGTTTAATAGGGTATGGTAGAGTAGTAGTAGTAGGACGACGAATAGAGTAATAGGGTGGTAGGGTAGAAAGAGAGTAGGAGAGTAGACGAGTAGGAGTTGGGTAGGGTAGGGGAGTAGAGGGTTTTGATAGATTAGTTGTAGAGTAGAATGATGAGCAAGTGAGAGTAGTAGATTAGGGAAGACGATTAGGGAGTAATTATTAAGTTATATTAAAGAAAATTGGTAGGCTATCAAACTTTATGATTGGTTGGGATTCAGTTTCTCTGGCCTTGCCAGATTTTTATTAATTTGAGTTTATAAAAAGTTTTTATTATTGCCAACATTTCGGCCTAATTATGTGAACAAATAAATGTATATTAAAAAAACAAAACTAAGCCCTGACATAGCTAACATCACACTGAATGACCTATTGGACACCCTATCTCCCCTCTTCCCGGATTACATATTTTCCTTTTTAAAAAATAGAAATAATAATAAGTAGATTACCTATTTTATAAGTAGATTACCTTTAACTCTTATCAGCTCCGCTTAAAATTTACAATACAATTTGAATCTAATAATCGATTCCCACTTCTATATCTACTCCATATCAGAAACCAAGACGGTTTTATACTTGCAGACTGATAGTCAAAGTCTACTTATTTCGATTGTCTCCTCAATCAAAGAAAAATTAACTTTGTAAAAAATCTCATCTACAGGACCCTTAACCTCTCCGATTCTGTTTTCCACAATAAAAAATATCGAACATATAACTGATGTACTTAAAAATAACGGCTTTCCCCGACACATATCAAAGAGACTTACCAATAATTTTTATTGTTATTATGCCACTCCTTCCATAACTTGAAGCCTCCACCAATCCCCATTCCCATGTTCTGTTCCAAAAAAAAGGTCTATCCGAAAAAAATTAACAAATCCCTAATGAATATCTTCCTCAAACTAAGTATAGGCTTTTTCAACATCAATAAACTCAAAAATTTTTATACTATATATAAAGACCCCATTCCCCACACAGGCAAATGTAGTCATTTTTAAAATTCAATGCGCCACTCAACTTTATCGCAGCATATGCAGTACAAAATAATTCCCGTCAAGAAAATAATTAATTATCAATAGTTAGCATGACATTAAATATAAGAATAACACAAAAAAAAAATTTCTTTCTAAACATTATATTTCCATATTGACATTTTCAGTATCCTCGGGCCACCTTATCCCCCTTAGACCAGCTCTTTCTAGAGAAACACTGACTCTCTACAGAATTTTTCCTTACCGACCATCCATCCCTCACCACCACCCTCCGATTCCTCTCCTAAATAGTTCATAAAATACTTCTCAATCATGATGTAGTCCCTAGACTACCTTTGGTATGTGCCTTTTTTTCCAATTTTTTAGAATGTGTAAGTTCCATTTATATATAAATCCGGTATTTAGTCTAATGACTATTTTTATATTGTTCACGTAGGCTTCGACGGTCGTCACATGTATTTACCGTTTCTTCTTCCGGGTTGGACCGTGTTAAGTTGTTGTTATTTGCCGAGCTTTCGCACACCATGTGATGGCTTCTTCAGGGCTGAAAAAAGAATTCCCTTTTCAGCCCTGAAGAAGCCAGCACATGATGTGCGAAAGCTCGGCAAATAACAACAACTTAACACGGTCCAACCAGGAAGAAGAAACGGTAAATATTTTTATATTGTTGATTTTTTAATCAACTATTGTTGATATTTTTAATCAACACTATTTATTAAGAGTGTTTTTACACTCTTATTGTTTTATTCTTTCTTTTTTTTTTAGACTTTTATATTTTTACTTTATTTTTTGTATATTTCTTATGTTAATCCTAAAAAAGCTTGAAATTTAGGCCAAAGCGGATATTATATAAACCTCTTTTTTTACAAATTGGTTTTTATATACTCAAATTCCAAGACCGAACCCCCGACCAATCCTTCCTCATTAATTTATTATAATAATAAATTTTGCATTGCGTTTATATTATAATATTCTTTCTTTCATTTGGTAGTGGGAGACATTCAACTTGAGCTAGTTTTATTACTTTCAAGAGGTCTGTCCTGTTGGGCCTCATACGCTCGAAATGGCCACTGAAAAACTCCCGCACATGAAGGCTTATTGCCTTAATAAAAAGTTTGAGCTCGCTTATGTAAACGTTTTATCTTGATGCGTGCAGTTCCGTGAAGTGCACTATTCCCGGTCTCAGTACTTGTATCTCTTCTAGGAATATACAGGAATTTACTATATTGTCCTCCACATATGACTGCGCCAGGATCTCATGTAGCGGCTATTACTTCACGACGTTGTGTTTTATGGGTTTAACATATTTCTGGTTAAATATGTTCGCTCAAACTCTTCGTGAGACTTTTAAGCGAAAATTGGGAATACCTTCACATCGACCATCAATACATTTGACTATAAATATATGATGTTTGATTATTTAAGAACACGCCATTCAATGTCAGTATTAATGACCCTTAGTGGTTGCAAGGGAGGCTAACACAGAAAAAAAAAAAAAAAAAATAAAAAAAGTCCGTCGCTTAGGAAAGCACTAATTAAGATAATATCTTAGCGTCACTGTTATGAAATATTTCTGTTTGAAGTTTTAATTTCTACTAAATAATTTTTTTTTCTGAATAATTAGAGATATAACATTTTTTTAAACAATTAATGAGAGGGAATAGAATAAAAAATCTATCTGTTCCAGCCAAGCCTCGAACCTGGATCTCCTGCTTTCCGGACTGGTATGTGCAATGGAGGCATATCAGCCTGGAAAACATGGGACAGATCGATTTTTTATTCTATTCCCTCTCATTAATTGTTCAAAATTTACGTGGGATAATTAACCACAACTAAAATATTATTTTTAAAACTTTTTTTTTCACAAATCACAATTCGTTTACGTATAGAAATAATTGCAAAACGGGGTAAACTGTTCTTCTAAACTTACTATGTTAAGGGTAATAGACTATATTTTTGAATGATCGTTTTAATATCCAGTTGATTTGCTTTGAAGTGCAAATACAGTTAGCACTGGAAGCGCAAAAAAAAAAAAAAAATGGGAGCCTCGTACTGCTTACAGACAAACTATATTTAATTTTTGCCTAATGCTATTAAATTTAGGCAATGTCATAATTTGCAAGAGGAAGTTATTATTTGAATTTTATTTGCTGTTTTAAGTGAGTTACAGTTGTGAAAAATCTAGAAAAACATTACCAACGTTCAACTTAATTTTTTTTAAACGTGACTCAACTCTTTTATTTAAATAGATAATTGTAAGTTAGAAGGAGAGAGTCACTTTTTGACATGCTAGATATTCTCTAAACTTTCCTTGGAGGGCGGGTGACCTGTCAAGGCTTGATCACACGTGTACAAGATAAGCACAGTTCTTAAATTGAGAAACTCTCGAGTAGAAAAAGTTTTAATGTGATTAAAAAGTTTTGCAAACTTTATATGATTGTTTTCACACCGCTCCGGTAACTGAATTGAAGTCCATGCACCCAAGTAAGTTTCGCTAAACGGACTTTATATTTTTTATTAGAAAAAAAATAAGGGTATTTATTCTGCTTACACTTCAGCCAATCCCCCATTTCTATTCGTCTCATTTTGCCCCATTATGAACTTTAAGTTCATTTAATTAAAATAAAGTCTTTTAATTTAATACAAAGTTTACAATGAACGAAGTTATGCCAAATTTCATTAACAAGATAACTTCTTGCGATTTCTAGTCCGTAAAGTCAAAGATTTTGGATTCGGGTGAACTCCTAGAACATGTCTTTTGTTTAATTATTATACTCCTGCTTTGAGTTAAACTAAAATTACAGTCTTGCGATCACCGCACTGAAACAAAAAAATTTTACTCGGACTTGACATTGCAGGTCATCCCCCTCTTCTATTGGTCAATTTTCGTAAGAGCCTTAAAGTGCCTTTAATTATCTGCAACATAATTATCAGAAATCATATATGGTTTCTCCCATATCCTGATTATTCTTTGTTGTCAAACCTCGTCTTCACACATGAAGTCAAACCTATGCTTCAATGAATAGAAAAAAAATACTGTTTTAATTTCGAGTCGTTGTTTGCATAAAATGAAATTTAGTGGTTTAGATTGATTAAAATGTAAAAGGTCTACGGAAAAAAAATGCAAAGATAAAATAAAAACAAACTTTAAATGAAAGTTGATTTATATCTATAAACTAATTAAGCCAAAAGAGAATAATAAACTAAATGAGACCTATTATACATCATATGAAACTCATGTCCTTCGTGTACTATAATTTTAAAACAATTATTATCAGAATATTTGTTGTAGTAATTATAAATAATTTTTTTATTAATATAAATTTTGATTATAATGTTAATCGACCATAATTAGGTTTATGTGTCTAAAATTTTTTAGAGCAAAATGATAATCAAGGAATTTGACATCATTTTTAACTAATGAGTAAGAATGCTCAAAATATCCCAATATACGCCGCACAATGAATTTAATAGAGAAATTAAATTAAGCAGCCCTTATGACAATTTACTACTAGAAGCATTTCAGGGGTAACTTCTCTGAAACGTCCAGTATATTATATTGGGGTAGGCTAGAAGGGTTTTCTTTTTCGTTGAATGTAGGGGAATGCTATATTTATAAACAAATTATCTAAAAGTTATGATTTCCTATAACTTATATATAAGAAGGAAGAGTGAAAAAAATTCCAGTTTTCATTATGCAAGAGTTCTAAAAGACATTAATGAGGTCATCAAAAATATTTGCTGTATTTTAATGGACAGAATAGAAAAAGAGGTAATTTATTTTACAAGAGTTAAACTTAACATAACGCTCTTTTTCTTTAAAAATATAATAAATGGTAAAGTGACGTAATAGTTCTCCTTTCTTCAGAAAACTAATTAAATATAGGTATGTTAAAAAAAATGAATGGAAAAAAAGCCCAATTAACATGCTGTGTTAATTGCAATAACCAGATACAAGAAATATTTTACTTTGAGATTTTCTCTTGCGAAGCAAAGATAATTTTCAATTACCTGAATGAGCCAGTCGCGTTGATTGCCTTCGCTCCGCCTTTGTTGGATATCTTTAGAAAGAAAAATGTACATAATATGCTAGATATTTTATTCGAGTCAAATAAAATTCATCTCACTTTCAAATTCTCATCAACGTGGAATTTAAGTAAATTTTTTTTTGTTGCGGAAAACTGTTTATTATTGATTGATATCTCTGTCTCTCTCATATATTCCATAATCCTATAAATTTAGTTATTCTTTTTCTCTCTTAAATATTTGAAAAAAAAAAGTCACTGAGGTATTTATTTATTCTTCTGTCAGTCTCGTTACTTTAAGTTTCTAAACAGTAGTTCGCACTATTCATATGCATAAAATTATAACTACAATTATTATGCATATGAGTAAGCTATAATTTAATTTTATTCTAAACAGTCTAAAGACATTTCAATTTAAAATAATAATATAAAATAAATACGTAAATTAACATAATGATTATGAACATTAATAATACATTTTTGTATATTTAGAGCAGGTGGAAGCGAGGAATTTGATTTAATCTTATGAGTTCATCCAACTTTTTGCACTGTATCATATAAAAATAAGTAATCTGTCCTTTGTATAGCTTAAATGTCGATGTTAATTTTCTTTGAATATTTATTTTGATGTAGACTTTCTTGCAATATATATTTTTTAAAAATTTGTCATAAAATATCATTAACTTGCAAAATAGAGGGTAATATTATAATTATAATGTGTCTATAATATATACCCTGACTTTTCTTTAGTCTCATTCCTCCTGCTAACTATTTACATTTGTTTAATTTGAAGTTAATAATCATGCTTGAAGAGAAAAGCGTAAAATGGGGGTTTTTATGAACCATCAAACGCTCTTATGAAAAGGGTATTTAATAATTTCCATATAATTAAATTTAATGACATACGGAAGAAGGTAAACACGTTAATTAATGTGCATTTAATGTTTGGTTTTAAATAGAATTATTCATACATATTTTCGACTGCGAAAAACCATCCATTGGCACAGGATTTTCAGGGAAAAATAAACGTTGAAAAAAATTTTCAAGGAAAACAATATGGAAATTCGGAAGAGAAATGCAATATGGGTGGGTTACTTTCCTTTAAATGCCAATTAGAGCATACATTATGAATACCTGCCAGAGCCCTCTACACTTTTCTTTCCCTGCTCAGCAAGAGGTAAATGTTATGTTTACCCCCCTTGGAAAATACCCGATAAATTCTTCTTCCCCTTACTGCGGTTTTATATAAAATATATACTCACTTCACTCAGTCGTTAATGGAATATTTGGAAGAACAGCTTTCAGGAAAATTCCCATTTGCCTTTTCTCAGTAGAAGTGGTAGATTGATTTGTCAATGAGATAGTTCATTGAGATTATTTAATATATAGACATAGAGAAGTTTTACAATTGCCACACTGTTCGAAAATTGTCTACATTTTTTATTCTTCGGTGAGAAGTGCTTTACTTTCCTAAGAGCCTGTTAGATGCACGAATTTATAACTAGTCAAGGAATCTTAAAAGAGCTGGGTTTGACTTTCGTAAATAAATAAACAAATTTTTAAGTAATTTATTGATTAAGACATATGCATATATATATATATATATATATAAGAGTGCAGTGCACACACAAAAAGAAAAAAATCATAAGGAGCAAAATTTTCGGAGATCTCTTGCACTTCGTCTGTGAGGAGTGAAGAGTATCTGATTATAACACTGAACAACAAAGTTTTTGTTTCGGGGTTGAAATTAGCTGATTTTAATGTATTTCCACGTGTTAAAACCGAAAATGACCATAAAAATTATATATTAGCTCTTGTTTTCAAGATATAGTATCATTCTATTATATATATATTGAGTTTTCAATAAATGAAATATTTCATCACCAACAGTTGGTACACATGTTTGTTTACATAACACCCCTCTCATCAGCTGTTCATAAGTAGTAAACATAACCTTTGCGAGTTTGTCAATTGTACGCACGTGGTTGCTATTGAAATTATCGTGTGAAGTTGATTTTTAAATTAATTTAAGTGCTGATCTGAAATGCCTCGAAAGTGTGTGAATTCTGTCGATAGCTTTTGCTATATATGTGGTGAAATAACATTTAAGGCTCAGAAACGTAAAATGTCACCTATCATTAAGACTGCCTATGAACATTATTTTGGTGTAAAAGTTGGGGACCAAGATAAATCATGGGCTCCTCATATATGTTGTAATTCTTGTTCCGTCATATTGCGAGAGTGGCTGAAAAATAACAAGCGGGCAATGGCTTTTGCAGTACCTATGGTTTGGCGTGAGCCTACCAATCATACAGACGACTGTTATTTCTGCTTAACTCCTCCCATTAAGCAAGGTTTATCTATGAAGAAAAGAGGAACGGTGAAATACCCTAATCTCCCATCTGCTCTTCGGCCTGTACCACACTCAGACAATTTGCCAGTCCCTTCTCCACCCCAAAACTATGAAATTTTAGAGGAAAGTGATGAAGTCTGTTTACAAGAAGCAACCCATCCTTCTACATCCTATGACCCTGATTTTGATGTAAGCGATAGGTCTAGTGATCCGCACAGAATTAGTCAAGCAGAGTTGAGTGACCTTATAAGAGATCTTGGCTTGTCTAAGGAAAAGGCTGAGCTGTTAGGGTCAAGACTACAACAGTGGAATCTTCTAAAACATGATGTGAAAATATCTCAGTACAGACAGCTCAGTACAGGATGCTCCAGAAGTGTTTTATAAAAGACAAGCTAAACGACAGCGATCTTACAATACATCGGATTGACTTAATTGAAATTTCGTGGTACAAACCTCTTTTATTTGTCAAAACACTAAGAATAATGTTTTTTTTTTATCAATTTTGTACTTAAAATATTCTAAAAGAAACATAACAATATTGTTTTTTGTACTTTCACTTTTCACGTATAGTATAACAACTCTTTAAAATTAAGTACTGTATATCTCGAAAACCAGAGCTAATAAAAAGTTTTCAATGTTATTTTCGTATTTATCACCCCAAAATTAGTAGAAATAGACTAATTTAGTGTAGGAAACATTCAAAAAATATTTTTTTTGTTGTGCAGTGTTATCAAAAGGAGAGTTTGTTGACCGTAGATATTATTCTCAGATGATTTTAGTTGGGGTTTGGTCAAGGTAGATCCAAAAAATGTCATGGTAATGTGAACTTAGGGACAGGACGTCGTCTCTCATCTTCATAACAGCCCTGAAGATGGCATACAATGTAAGCCGAAACGTTGGCAGATAATCCTTTATTAAAAAATACATTTTTTAAATTTGTGTTTTTTTGGATCTACCTTGACCGAACCCCAACTAAAATCATCTTAGAGTATCTGATTATCTCTTCACTCCTCACTGACGAAGGGCAAAAGATCCCCTAAAATTTTACACTTTGTGATTTTTTTCTTTTTGTGTGTACACTGCACTCTCTATCCCACCTGTTATTGATTACTATATATAGTATAGTATAGTTGTTTGCGACATATCGCATAATATATATATATATATATAATTTATTCT
>KZ807108.1:308268-318878 GCA_000696205.2 Oncopeltus fasciatus
TATATATATACCATTTCGCAAATAAACTAAAGAAGGAATAATCCTTTTTTTTATTGTTTATAATAGTATGTATATAGTAAATTAAATTCTGAAACTTGATTTTTTTTTTACTTTTACGATAGTATGGCTTGCTTATTGTTTTGTTTATGTCATTATACTTTTCACACAACTGTGTTGTTTTTTATGAAATGCTTCTTTGAGGAGAAAATCTAGGATTTTACAAAAGTGTAATGAAAAATCGTGCTTTTAGTCTACTTTTGCAATTCAATGCGAAACAAGAATCGCTGGACCAAGTGTTTTTCTGGTATAAAATTGTTTTAAAATATTGTTTTTCAGTGAAACCATTTATAAAATATTATTACGTTCAATCGGAAATTTCTAAATTAAATACATTGAGAAAGAACTGTAGAACATTGGAATATCTACAATAGCTCTAAATAAAAATGTATTTATGAAGATCCACTTCTGTCACTCTGTGCCTTCAAGTGCTTGCAGAAGCATTTGTTGTTTTTGAATATGTATGTATAGATATATAGTAATCGAGAACAGGTGAGATAGAAAGTGCAGTACACACACAAAAAGAAAAAATAACAAGGAGCAAAATTTCCGGGGATGTCTCGCCCTTCGTCAGTGAGGAGTGAGGGGAGACATATTTTTGTGTGTGCACTGCCCTCTCTATCCCACCTGTTCTTGATTACTATACATCGCACCTGCGAGTGTTTCATTTTCTATACATACTGCAAACAGGCCACCTTTTCGTTTGTATTTCATCCTTTTGTTTTGTATTTGAATGTTGACGACTATATTTGTATCACACTTAAACAAACCACTCATATGTTTATAATGTATAGTGGTAGACGTTTCAATTTTTTTTGTTTTTTAAACATTTTTAATGAATACCGTCGTGATATGGCTGCCTAGTTACATTTATCGGGATTCGCTAAAGGCTGAAGAGATAACAGCGCGTACCGATCTAATTAGTGTGAAATGCCAACCTCTGCGGGTTCCAGTCCAGGATTGCCTGCACCGAATGACTATCGATTTGCGGTTTTCTGCCCTACATGTTCTCACCTCCGCGGACATACAGACATACTTCTGATAGCAGAAATGATTAAGCCCTGATAATGATGCAATCAACATCCAATAGGAATAGAGTAAGATTACTGATTTCGTAGTTATTCTATCTTGGAGAATACACTCCTTCAATGGGGAAACTGGTGTGATGATTCATACAACACATGCTTTCATACACTCTTGCACGGCTATAGTTCTGCTGATGTTACTATCTTAAAGTTGTTCTGAGTACACACCAAGATGGGTAAATGATTAAGTTCTTATATCTATATCTTTCTCTCTTCGTGGTTGTCAATTTCTCATTTTGATTGTACACAGTAAATATCAATTTAAGACTTCTCAAAATGGGAGATTTATAATGAAAGTCAATTCTATATATCTTATGGCATTTTCTTTTAGTTTATTTGTTAATGAAAAAAAAAAGGGCTAAACATAAGATTTATCAATGGGAAATCACCGATTGTTAACTTAAAGACCAATTAGAAGTAAATAATTTTTCAGGGGCCTACCGATTAGAATGTGGTTGTTGTTCTGCTTCATATGTCAGGAGAGCAGGAGTTATAACGAAGATGAATAGATCACCTGGTAATAAAATGCATTGATAGTAGAGAATTTATTGGGGTTCGATCATTGTAATAGAAAAAGAAATACAAATTAAAGAAACGTATTTTTTAGTATCTGCCATCGTTTTAGCTTACATTGCAAGTAATAAGAAAATTAAGAAAAACAAAAAGCTCTATGATTTCCATTAATGTTACATGAACTTGACGAGACTATAAGTAATGTGATATGAAATGCTAAGGAAAACAATATCTTAATATGTAGAAAGATCAGCTCACTTATCACGAAGGCGAAAAAGGACGTGTTGTCACATGGATCAAATCTTCATGACAGTAAGGTTTGGAAATTAGGATAACTTAAGATGGACAAGTGTAGGGAATGTGAGTAGGTAGGTACAAAGGGAGAGCAGCCTGCATCAACTTATTTAAACATTTTCAACATTCTGAAAACCATCAACCGTCCTTCTAGAAGCTAATCAGATATGCATTTAGTTAGGGCAGTTGGAGTTGTTATCACAACCACGAGTATCAGGACTCCGAAGTACATTGCGACACAGACATGATTTTAAAGCTGACCAGACTACAACCACGACTATCAGGATACAAAGTATATCACAAGAAAGACATGTGTGAGAGAAGCTGACCAGATCACAACCACGAGTACAAGGACCCCGAAGTATGTCATGTGACAGATATTTGTGTGTAGCTGACCAGACCACAACCACGAGTACCAGGATACGAAGTACATCACAAGAAAGACATAAGTGAGAGAAGCTGACCAGATCTGCATTTAATAATACAAGTTGGAGTAGGAATCCCAAACACGTGTTTGACGAAACTATAAGTAATGTTTTTGATGAAAACAGGAATTCATAGAACATATAAACTTTCTTAAATTGATTTATTTTAATTAGTTGTGGAGCATTTATGTCTTGTTGACAATTTTTTTTTGTCTATGAGAGATATTTCTTGCATTGAAAATTACTGCTGGATATAATTTTAAAGATAGCATTAGTTATTATCATGTTTCATTCTTTGACTCCGCTATTAAAGAAAGAACCCTTTTTCTTTTTTTTCTTTATTCTTGTAGGAAGTTATACGAAGTGTGTTTTATTTACCAATTAATTGAGAGGAAAAATTTGTCGTTGATGAATGAATACCTTCTGACATTTATTGGTTTTAGTGTATAAAGCTGAAAACTGAGTATCTGACGTTGAAAAATTGAGAAGATAAAAATACAGGGTGGTTGTGGTTTAATATTTTTTGCAGGAAATAATAAAATAATCAATTGCTTTAGATATGAAGACAGTTTATCATCATGCCAATGGAAAAAATACCTTTTAAATAAAACTGATTCTTGCATAAAAGGATTCAAGAAAATATTAGAGACAATTTCAAATATTAGCTCCATATAAGGTAGCATTTGCTTTTTTTAAATATTTTTTACCAGAAGCCATCTATCGATACTAGCACTAATATTTTTCTTGTTTTATCGTTGCAAACGGCAAGCAAAAACACAGGACGACTAACTCGTAGTTGCCGTCCTAGAAAAGAAGGCTATCGACGAGTTATCTCGTAGTGGGCAGTCAACGTATTAATAACAACCTTTGCCTTTTGTTTTGGATTTCAAAGCAGCACGCTTAATTTCATAGGGATGAACAAAAATTCTATCTCACAGGAGTTGCGTTATCAAAGCTGAATTCTTTTAATGATGGATATAAATGAGATTTAATGATGTAATGTAATTTTAGAGCCTAAAAGAATACCCAGCATAGAAGATGTGAACACTAATGTTTTCTATAAGCTGGCCGGGACAATGGAGTGGGGAAAGTCATCTTATATAAAGTCGTTAACGTCTTCCTTAATACACGATTTTCTTAAAAATGTATTAGATAATAAATATTTGATAATAACATTTTACACCTATTTTAATTCATGAACTTTTTGTAACGCTAATAACACCTAGTATGATGATTTTTGTTTCGTCTCTAAACCCCCCCCCCCCCCCCCCTACTCACGACTGATTTCGGTGATCAACGGACTCATGCAGTGGCCTTCAAAAAAGGCTCATATGTCGAATTAGGTTTCATTATTTTTAAAATTCTTACCATCAAACATATATTTACAGAGTGACTAAAATATAAAGAAACAAGGAAAAAAAACCAACTTAAATGGGACTCTCGATGAAATTCTATTAGATAAAGATAAAGTTATCGACTCTGTAATGAACTTTCTGAAAGTGGGAAGGCTATTAAATCCTATCTAGATGCATTTTCAGTAGGCTTCTTTTCGATTCTCTCTCGATTTTTTCTTCTTATAAATTTCATAGTTTCCCAGAACAAATAAATTACTATGTACTTCCACACAATAACTATTAGCATTAACAATTCATTATACCTCACCATGACCTACTGCTAAGAAATTCTTCTTCTTGAAAATATCTTCCCACTTGTTATATCTCCCTGGTGTTAATGACCAAAGGTTAAAAAAAAAGAAAAAAGATCCTCGAAATTTTTGGTCTCGTAAAATGTGAACCATTACGCCCCTATAGGAAATCTGTTAAAACACACAGACTCACATATATTTTAGTGTCTTGTAGTTAGGATTGGATAAAATACCAAATGAATTTAAAAAATATATTTCACAAGATTGATCTCAATATTTCTCCACCGAATGCTTTTTTTTTTTTTTTTTTTTTTTTTATTTTTTTTTTAAATTTAGTGATAGCCTCCAATTCAACCACTTAGGGTCATGGAGGGAGGGGCTATCTACAGATCGCCATCCCATTCTAAACGACCATGGCTCAGGACAAGCTTTTAATTAAATAAAAGATTGCCCTGGGCGGGATTTGAACCCGCGGCGTCAGGATTGCGAAACCCGAACGGATCCCATGAGCTACCCCGGTGCCCCTAAAGCATTTGCTTAAAGATGTGGAATATGACGATACATATAATTTGTTCTATCATTTAGTTCCTCAGCAGTAAACCTTATTCATGCGTATTCAGGTAGTATTTCTTTACCTATGAGAGGGTATAAGAAATCTCTTGATTTTCTTTAAGTACGGTGATTGTGACCTGTCTACTTACGCAGTTAACCTTACAAATATCGGAGGGGTAGAAGATTTGGTAGCTGTTAATGCCGAGAGCTAAGACCTCAGTAACGAAGCGAACTTCAATTAGATCTAGACAATCGATACAGCCTCCCTCTACTTCTGCATTAAACATGAGAGGTCATTCTCAATTTATGGCTTTTCCAGTGATTCAATGCCCTTTCCCACAAACTTCCCAAATAACCTGGACTTTAAGTTTACAGCAAAACATGAATAATGCACCGACTGTCTCTTTGCTAGTATATATATATATATATTTTTTTTTTTTACACATAAGTTATGCATATTGAGCATATTATACTAATTGAGGCTTCTAGGTGTGTTATTGATCCTCTTGATTAATGGCTGGGTAAATTATACATTATAAACATTAACCACTGCTTCTAATAAGGGAAAGAGATGTTCGAAGAGAGAACAATGCGAGTGGGCTGAGTAAAGATAGTCTTACTCCTCAGTTTTTTCTAAATTTATTACACCCTTTCAACGATACTTTTGTTGTTTAGTTCAAGGATTCAAAAACATTTTGAAAATTAATGATTATATATATATANTGAAAATGAATATATATACACACACACACACACACACACAACCCATTCGCACTCTCCTCCCCACTTCTTCCTCCTAAAATTAGAACAATGGTTAATTATTACAATGGATGAACTACCTAGTAATGAATCAATATAAACAAATATATATATATATTTATTGCAATCAAGTACAGATGGGGTAGAGAGTGCAGTAGTGCACAAACAAAAAAAAAAATATCACAAGGAGCAAAATTTACGGGAATCTCTTGCTGATATGCTCCTTGTTATATTTTTTTTTTGTTTGTGCACTACTGCACTCTCTACCCCATCTGTTCTTGATTTCTACATATCGTAGCCGCAAATGTTTTATTTTATATATATATATATATATATATATATGGTCATATGATTGTTTCTGGTGGGAAATACATTAATTTCTAATAATATAATGTATTAATAAATTAAATTGTACCTGAAATTATCTATAGCTAAGATTTATATATTGTTCTCTGAAAAACCCCTCTTGTAAAATTATTCGGCAGATTTTTTATTTAAAATGTTGTTAATTTTTAACGCTTATTTTTGAGGTCATGGAAATTTTAATTCAAGAAAAACTCAAATGTATTGATCGATCAATCCTTTGGGGAAATTCGGAGATAGTGGTTGGATAGGGAGGAGCATAATACGGTGGCGAGGAGGTTGATGAGTGGTCTCTGGCCTGTGCTGTAACCTAAGTGGTGTTAATATTTAAATGGCAAGGGGAGGACCCCAGTATATATATCGGGGTGGCGCGGGGGGCTACCGCCCAGCTCCAGCCAGCCACACTTTATTAGCCCCTGCTTTATGTGTCGGACCTACAAACTGCACCCTGCCTCTCTTCCACTGCTGCACTGTATTCCTCCTGCATCAGCTGTCCTACTTCACAACACTGTCCGAACTCAACATGGTTAACTTTAGCTACCGTGATGTAAGTTTGTTTGGAGTGTCTGTAGAGGTCAGGGATCCGAGAAGGGAAAACTCTTATATCAAGAAGTTTTTTTTTTATAGTGTTAGCCTAGCCTCCCGTTAAAGCACTTAGGGTCACGGAGGAAGGGGCTATCTACAGGTTCCCATTCCACGATAAACATCCATGGCTCTAGACAATCTTTTATTTTTAGGTCATAGCCTGCTCAGCAGAAAGCGATCCCCTAAGCTACCCTGGCGCCCCAGGGACGTTGTTTGGCTTAACACCTGTTGAAGCAGAAAATATCAAGGGAAGCTGAAAATTCAAACTTGATATACAAGAATTTCATGTAATTAGGGCTCCATTTTAGCCGCAGTAGTCTATGGTATTTATTCAATGAATTATATACCACTTAATTAAAGGGAATACATTCAGAGAAATTTCTTAATATATTATGCATTTTTGAAAATTGAGTGAATTACGCTGAAAAATTTAATAATGTTGTTGTTGGACAGGTACAGAAAAGAATAAGTCCGCCGTATAGAAGCCGCGCAAACTAAACAGATACACTGATAAGTGTAAATAATTTATATAAGTTATTTAACGAAAAATTACATATCTTATGCTTTATATATTATTATTTTATATTTTTTGTTGTGGTTCGGTCAAGGTAGATCCAAAAAATTCAAATTTAAAAAAATGTTATTTTGTATTTTTTAAATTATCTGCTAACGTTTCGGCTTACATTGTAAGTTGAAACTCTATTAAGATTAAGTAAGCTTACAAATATCTTAAAAGATTTTATTAGTCGAGTTTTTTTTATCTATATATTAATAAAACTTCGATTGAAAAGGAGATTAAATTAATTTTTAATACATATTTCATGCTGATGTTTGTTGCCACAACTAATAGTTGAATAATAATTGCGTCACGGATTCATAAATCTTTCGGTCCCAAGAGATAATCCATTCGGTTCCTATCTAGGTCAAATTTAAATTGATCATTATAGTGCGTTGGAATTCCATGCAGTTCAGTGTCTTATTTTGCTTCTTTTACATAGCATAAAATTTAATTGCATTTTTTTTACTGATATCTTAGTATTTAGTATTTTTTAAAAATCGTGTATAGTTGCTTACATGATAAATTTATTTATTTTGTTAGTATTATCTTTTTGTTAGTATTATCCGCACACTACTATGAAAGAATTAATTTATTATATACAATAATTGCAAGAGAATAGAATAAAAAAAAAAAAAAATCTTGCTATCTCAGCCGGGATTCGAACACGGATCTCCTTCTTTCCGGGGAGTTATGCTGGCCATTACGCCACCAAGGCTAGCTTGATGATTCTTTCTATTCCCCGCACTTTACTCCGAGTCTGAAACCCCGAGTAAGACGATGGCTGAGGTAGTAAAATCCCAGGTTTCGTATTCTATTCCATTGCATTTATTGTATAAAATTAACGTGGAATTAAATACCACAGCTAATATCAGTATTTAATTTCTTATATTAATTTAAGTCCATTACATTCTCTGAGCCATCTTTTATTTATGCTATGTAAGCAGGCCAGTTACACTAACAACAATTTCTTATGATGTAATTTAAAATATTATAGCATTTAATAATGATAATAATTAATGAAATGTGATTTTCCCTATTACTGCACAATAGAGAGATGAACGGCCAGATTGATTTGATCCTTCTTCCAAAATTGTAGTCGAGAATTTAAGATCTGGTTGTATAAAAGAGTATCTTTAAGAAATATCATACCTTCTATTATCCGTCTTCATTGGTTTCTGCAAACCATCTTCTGTTGGCGAGCGCTTCCGGACATTCACATGTGTATTCAACTGTGTTGTTTATGTAGCAACGTCATGGTTGGTCAACCAACCCACAGAATACAAACGCAGTTGAATACAGACAGAGACAGTGAACACATGTATTCGGCCAAGAAGATGGACAATGTCCGGAAGCGCTCGTCAACAGAAGATGGTTTGCATAAACCAATGAAGACGGATAATAGAAGGTATGATAGTTCTTAAAGATACTCTTTTATACAACCATATCTAACCTCAGTAATTAGAACTTATCAAATTCATTATTTACTGAATAAATAATAATTAACTCTTAATGAGTAAAAATAGTGATAGCTAGTGAGGCAGGTGGGGGATGGGGCGGACAAGGGTTCTGCCTTTGGGTCATGGCGGCTTGCGGCGCCGGTTTTGACTTCTTCTATTACAGCCGACCTGGAGGGTTTGGACGGCCTGGTCTCACCGTACACACCCTCGTTCACAGGCCAGGCATTTCACTAAAGACTTATCAAGATGGACTTGACATGAGCTGGAAGCCAATTACGGATGTCGAATTCGGCGTCGCTGGTTGCCTCATGCTGGGGCTCTCCGTTTGTGTCTCCTCCTTCATGGCTGCATCCCAATCTAACGTTCTGGAACACGACCGCCATCATATTTTTGCTTTTATTTTCTTGCTCTCTTCTTTTGCACTCTTTTCATCGATACCCCACATAAATAACACTAATGACCTAAGTGTTTGGCATGTCAAAAGAAAGTTGGAAACAGACGCAGAAGATATCTGTTCTGAATTTAATTGGTTAATAAATCTCAAACATTCTACGTGAACATCAAACATTCTCCTAAAAAATTCACAGCACAAAACTGCAGAACATTTATATCCTACTTACAACATTAGCATATCATTCGAACACTCTGGGCAGAAATTGGATGGAAATACTCCTTTTTTTTTTAATTGTTTTTATTATTATAGAAAACTATAACATTAGGATATTAAATAACTAAAAAAAAATATTTTGGACGTGGTTGGTTGACCTCAAAATTATGAGGACGGATTGTTTGGTGATTCAGTCTTGGGATTCAAAGAAATAAAAATAATTTGTAAACAAAATAGTTTTTATTTTGTTGACAACGTTACGAGCCTTTTTCGGGGCAAGTGAAGAAGGCCTGAAATTACAGGACACAACGTTGGCGGCAATAAAATCTTTTCTGGTGTGCAATCATCATGACGGCCATGAACTAATCTATAACCAGTCTTTCCTCATCAAAAAAACGATGCTGCATGATTAATACATCTGTTTTATTGAAATGCCAAAGTTAAACAGAAATGTTATTTGGTTTCTAAAAGTAAAACAATTTCTGCTATCGCATTGCTCTTTATCGATAAATCGAAAGGACTAAATAGCATAAAATGTAATCTTAAAAATGTAGAATTAATTTTGAAGCACCAATCTTTAATCCACGACCGAAGTAGTCGAGGCTAATTTAAAGGCAGAGATGGCGACAGATAACTTACAAGATAATATGATTCGCCAGGAAGAGTCCTTTTTAGTTAGCTTTCAGAAACTGGATAGAGGAGATAGTGAATCTCCCCTAACCAGTTTCAGAAAACACGGTCTTCTCGAGTTACTGTGCCATCCCACCAAGGAAGTACTTCTATTTTGTCCTTCTAACTGGGATCTGCAAACAGGGAGACTTCTGGGCTCCGTTGACGAGCGAGGTGCTTCTCAATAGCGCTACGTTCCAAAACAAAAATAAAGGGATTCCTGCGAAGGGTGGAATTTTAATTTGTGGAAAAACCTCTTTTCAGAAATTACGGTATTACACTTATTTTATACACAGAACAAGTACTACAGTAAACAAGTGGTTGTTATAATGCTCTCCAAACCGTCTAACCAAAGTCCAAACCGCAAAGCAACACACTTTCACTCACCTTTCCCACACGCCTTCTTCTTCAGCTCGCAGTACGAAGGGTAGATGTACCCGTCCGACCCACACACTGGCTCCTGAGGACCCGTCGGACATACCCGAGGGCAGCTCGAGTCACGCGCTCCATCTGCACCGGAAACAAACAAAGAGGTTAACAAAAATGAAATAGCTTTAATAAACAAAATCATACACAAGTAAATATTTATTTTCTCTCAAGCTTTTTAACAACTGGGAGCCTTTAAAATGAATAAGTTGTGGTTCCCTTAATAGTGGTACTAATCTTAGACAAGCTCCAAGATAGAGATTGTGATTAGCAGCAAATAATAATTTTCTGATTTTACACTATGTACAATGCGGGCAGAATCTCTGTCCAGTAAACGATTAATTGTTTTTTTGATATATAATTTTTTTTTTTCCAAATTAAAATGACAATGAGCTTTCATCTGTGATACAAGTCTGTAATGACCTTCAGCTAAAAAATTTATGATAATGTGAATTTGTGATAAGTATGTGATGCTTGTGATTTTTATTATGATAGGTTATATATTGCTTAGGTGTGTGTTATTTGGCTTGTATATTATGATAATTTATACAAGTATTATTATAATATTACATGACAATAATATTTATATTATATTATATATATGGTATTAATAG
>KZ807108.1:330958-350382 GCA_000696205.2 Oncopeltus fasciatus
TGTGTGTGTGTGCGTATATATATATATATATATATATATATATATATATATATATGTGTGTATATATATGCCACAGATTTTAGAATATTTTCATGAAATTGGGTACGGAGTTGTTAAATGCAAAACAAAAGTTTTTATTGAATCGATAGGAATGAGGAACTGCTTATAATGACAAACGAGAAAAGTAAATATTTTCTATGTAGAAGTTTTAATATTCAGTTTAGATTAATGAGACTCAACACATATATCTTTATTGATAATTACAAAAAATTGATAGTTACACAGAAAATTTGGGCAAATTAAATTTGTATGTTGCTTTAAATGAAAATTTACAAAATAAGTTAGTTGAGCCATAATAGGCTTGCCTGAAATTTAAAATTAATTTAATTTAATATTTTAATATATGCGAGAATAGCCGTGAAAATATTTCTCAAAAAGAAATATCCGACGTACATCCTCAATAGTTGGTTGTAACAGATACAATTTTTCTCGCTTCATTAAAAAAATGTTGAATTTTACTTTTACCGTCTCTTCTTTCATCGAAATAAAAAAAAAAAAAACTATTTATTAAACCCAGAGGAACACTTAAGTAAAATACTCATAATGTTCCCTATCTAAATAAGAAACTTAGTTTTTTCTGGCTTTTGAATGAGCTAAATTTAATTCCTCTACAGAAAAGGGCTTAACAAAGGTATTTATCGCATTCATGTGGCTTTGCAAAGATTACTTTTGTGGGCAAGGGAAGGGTTATACATATTCCTGAAGTGTATGGTCCACTTTCCTATCTGATTACAGACCCTGTACTTGTAGGCGAATTCCCTAAGAGCATACACATACCTCTTTGGGAATTCACTGTAATCTCAATGACTTTAACTCATTCACCCTACTTTGAGAGCATTCTTCTCTTATTTATTTTTTGATATTTATATTTTTACGAATTGTTTTATAATTTTTCATTCAACATTAAGATGAAGATAAAGTTCAGTTGATTATTGTACATCTAAGGATGATTATTGTAAGAAATAGTTAGCTGACAAAAACACAAACACACATGTAAATGGCTGCAAATTTTGTAATTTATTTCTCCAATTGCATTATTGTTAGTAAGTACATTACTGAATCCCCGTCCATTTAAATTAAAAAATTATATTAAATTACGCGAATGAGAGAATATCTAGTGCCGGAATTCCCGAAAATTTTTATTATTACTTCGTTAAATTTTATATTATTTCTTCGTTCGAAAGACCGTGGAGGATTAACGAAATCTGTCAATAATATCTTGAATAAGGAATTCGAACTTTTCGGAAAGTTTTTTTTTTTTTTTTTTTTTTTTAATGGAAATTATAGAACTAGGAGGAGTATTCGACCTAATCTATTCAGAAGCCATTGTGAAGTTATGAGTTAGAGAGACAATAGGGAGTTTTAAAATGGTTCTGGTGATATCGGACTGGAAAAATTGAATACGCTGGGTGTAAGAAGGATTCGTATGAACTAAAACTTGTGTTGTTCTTGTGCTTAAGGAATGTATGGCGCTAGGATAAGTCTCCTTGTGATGTGTTCTCTCCCAGCTAGCCTTAGTAACTCTTCTTACTAAGATGTAGGTTTTTGGGTTATCATTTCTTTTTATTTGCCTCTTTCTACATCTTTAAGATACCTAATACAGTTTATAAATATTATTTTTATTGTTGTAATTCATCCCACGCAAATTTTAAACAATTAAAAGCAAGGGAATAGAAGAAAAAATCGAACTGTCGCAGCCAGGGCTTGAATTTAATTATCTGTCTCTCCCGGTGGCGTAATAGGATAACGCTCTTGCCCGGTTAGCAAGAGATCCAGGTTCAAGCCCTGGCTGGGATAGTTAGATTTTTTATTCTATTCCTTGCATGTATTTGTCTAATACAGTTTATATGCCCGTAATGAGTTTGAAAGTCTACTTTACGTATATTTATTTATTAATATAATATAATACCAGCTTAACAGGATTATCAGGAAGGATTGTGAAAATAATCAAATCAGGGTCTTCTTACTTTGAGGTGGAACTGAAACTTGTCGGTTTCTAATTTGTTTCTACTAAATGATGTATTATTTTCAATGAGCGATCAGTAAATCTTTTTATAGCCAAAAATGAATGAGACTCTATTCACATTTAAATAATAAAGAAAATAGAGATAATAAAGTGCTTTTTAAGGTCACCAATAAATATGTCGACTCTTTAAAATTCGACACCTGACGATTATATATTTATACATATATAATGCTATGGCGAGGGTGGTAAACAAATAATGTTGAATAATGATATTTTCTATAACATATATCTAAAAGTATTGATAATTTATCGCTCATCACAAACACTTACCTTAAAAGATCTTGTGTGTTTTACTTCAAAAATAGAAGCTGCTTTTTGATATCTGAAATTCGTTAATAAAACTTAGGCATACAATTTTTAATTTTAGAGAGAAAACTAATTAAAGTTTATTAAAATAATTAAGCGATATTATTAAATAAATCGAGGTTTAACCATGCACTTAGTTGTAGCTAGTTAGTGGACATCATGGTCTGGCCTATCGGCAGTTACGTCTCGTTGGAGCTCACCCTACTTATGTTAATAAAATAACATCAGGGCTTACGGCAAAGAGTTTTTCGCAAACATCGTGACGGGCATATCACATGAGTGTTTGTTTACATGACCTCAATACAATACTAGCTGACCCCTGTCTCTCTTAGATTTGTTATGGTTCCGATCTACCAGCTTCCTGAGATCTGTCCTCGTATCCTGTTTCCATTTTTGTCTCGACCTCCTTTTTCTACTGTTGAATGTCAATACGTTGTAAATTAGATAGGTTTTATTTGGCATTCATTCAAGTTTTGTTTACAAAAGCTGTGTTCCCTAGAAGAAATATATAGTTGTTTTCCTTGAGTAGAAATACTTATTTAACGCAAATCATTATTTTTGTTATGTTAAATTTATGCGCTTAGCTTTCATTAAAGAATTAATATTGGTATGTTGTTTTTGTGCCAACAGCGTACTTTTGACCTCGATAAGATTCTAAATGGCTTTTAATAAAAGGCAATAACAGTGGAGTTTTTGACCAGTTTATTTCACCCCTCTGATAATATAAACCTCCACCAATCAACAAAAAATAGAAGATTTTGTTTTCAGATTAAAGTTGTTAATCAAGACTTATTTTCCATTTCTCAATATGATTTTCATGGCACAGTTAGCGATAAATATTTTCATTATAAAATTATTTTAATGTATTAATTAATGAGATACTCAAATGTTATAAGTATTCTACATAGCTTTACTATTATTAAATGTGTTTGTTATTGAAAATCAATATAAATTCTGAAATTATATATAAAATATCATCAAAAGGAAATTTACGTACAATATAAACATTAAATAATATCAGAAAATGGTATTGATATTTTCTCTTTGAGTACTTTTCGGTTTTAATCAATCCGTCATAACTTATGAATTCATAATACAGGACTACTCAGACATTACACACATACCTCTGAGCTATAACAAGTCCAATGGTAGTCTTGTAGCAATTATTTAAAAATTTACTTGCTTGCGCAAAACATGATTAATCTATCGGGAAAACACTAAATACAACCTATCTGTCTTAAATTTGCAACTTCTCTATGCAACTGGAATCATAAGATGTGACAGACATAGCATTCTTTTGGAAAATAGACCACCTTCCAGAGCCTAATTAATTGATACACCACTATCTCTTTGGACCGTCACTTTTTTTTTTTTTTTTTTTGAAAATTAATTTTTGAAACAATGAAAATTTTCTATGTAGTTCTATTCTATCGGAGCTGTATTTCATTATTATTAGGGATTTTATTATTATATTTCATCATCCACTTTAAAGCTATTAGGATATAGAATAGTATAAAATGTAGGTCCTATATTAACCCTATCTGTTTAGCATAACTAGTATATCTCATAAAAATTGCTCTCTATTTATTTTAATCCATACTATTATTCTATTTGTTATAGAATCGTCTTCATCGGTGTATCATGGACTGCAATGACAGCATCAAAGACAAGATGGGTGCATCACCTTCTGAAAATGAAGTATGTCTCAGAGTTATTTGACTTTCCTTTTCTNAAAATACATTTTTTAAATTTGTATTTTTTGGATCTACCTTGACCGAACCCCAAACCAAAAAGTATCTAATATTAAAACTAATGGTTTACCTGAACTGTAAGTTATTATTTATTTATTGTTGTGTACTATAAGTCATAATTAGTTCCTTTTTTTTTTAAATGTCAATTTTGCATTTAAAGTGAATGTGAGTTCATTAAAGAGCCATGTCAAACTGACAGGAATGGGGATTACCTGAATTTTCATATGCAAGTACAACATTTTTGCGATTTACCCGGTGTACGGAAGTACTTTAGAATACTGAAACATAGTTTATTTTTACTGATAAAAGATTTATATATATATTCAGTAAATGTGAAAAATTTCATGACAAAGAAAGTTCGAATACATATATTAATCAATTTCACACTGAAAAAGTCACTTTGTACTCACAGCTCCGTCGTGTCTGACATTTTAATACTTATTTACTTTTGGTGTTTTTTGTGGACCATCGTAAAGAAGTGTATTAAATTAAATGAAGTACAAATTTGATCCCGACTGAGGGTGCAAGGATCCGAATCTGAGTTCTGCTTTATACTCTATATACATAGAATGGGTCTCATCTCCCTAACTATTAAGTTAATTTTGAAGTAGGAAAACATTGCATAAACATAATAAATAAGTCAAAAATGATTTTTATTTATTTATGCTAATATTAAACAAAAGTCCAATAAGAAATGATCAGTTCATTCAAATCTGCCATATTGAAAATTCTTATATTTTAAAAACGAAAAATGTCTCAAAAGTGAGTAAAATCAAAGAAGGGTAGGAGGGGGGGGGGGTCACTGGCTAACTTCTGTTTAATTATAAACCGCTTTTACGTTTTCACAGACTTATTTTGAATAATTATATTGAATTAATTTCAACATACTACGATTAAATAATGTCTTTATCATTTTCTTATTTATTTATTGAATTGAAGCAATCAGTAGTGATGGCTTACTTATTTGGCTAAATTGTAAATAAACATCATCAAAAAAAAAAAAAAAAGAACCCTCTTTTAGACGTAACAGAATGAAGAACACAAGAATGAAGAGAAATATTGTATTCTTAAATTTTATGGACACTTTTTCAAATTTTCACATTCATTGGATAGTTTCTTCGCCCAAGGCATAAGTGATTGCTGGTTCAGTTCACTGAAGAAATGAACACTTTTGAGCAGTTCAGGGAAGGAATTACTAATGGTAATACGGGAGTTACTAACCCACTCTGAAGGAAGCCAGGGAACGGGTTTGCGCTGCTAAGACACAACACCAGACCACTACAGTTCTATAGTTCATGATTAGTTCTTGGAGGTGTTCTTCATTAGCGGGCAGCCTTCGCTTCCAGAGTTCCCCCTTCAGGTAACTCTACCTCCTGCAGAACTCTTAACTCGCTACATCCGTATTTACTGACAATATACCTCATGCAATAAGTCAATAAATGATTTTTTTGTATTTGTTAAAATTTAATATTAGATGATATCACTCAAATAAATCAAAACACAAAACACCTTTTAGCGGCTTTCCGGATTTATTTAGTTTTCCTTTGTGAAAAATATCAACAGATAGATATAACGTATATGTATTTTAGATAACCGCCTTAGATATAACCTATATGTATTGCTCCTGATTTTCAATAAACGTTTCTTTATATATATATATTAATAAGTTTAAATGACGAAATTTAATTTACAAGTTGGAGAGATGAGTGTATGTCCTGGATTTGCTTACCCATCTTAGTTACTTTAGGAAATTTCTTTCATAAGTATCGCTTTTCATGAATATAGAACATTAAGGATTCGATTTCAAACAAAAATGAATACTTTTAAGGGTTTGAAATTAGAGGTCTAAATAGCAAATTCGGTTTCCATATTTAAAAAAAAAACTAGAGGTCCTGCCTAACTCAACCCAAAATAAATTTACATATATAATTTTATGGTATAATAACCTTTTCGTTGTCCGCCCTTAAACCGTATCCTAATTCTAAATATAAATCTTTGCGGAACATTTTTTTAACTCTAAAAGGTTATTTTCACTACCAATGAATATAGAACTATCATACCTTTTATTATCCGTCTTCATTGGTTTCTGCATACCATCTTCTGTTGGCGAGCTCTTTTGGACATTGTCCATCTTCTGGCCGAATACATGCGTCACTGTCACTGTCTGTATTCAATTTTTTTGTCTCCTCCAACATAGGATCGGTGATGTTCCGTGGAAATTTTTTGAATGTCACGTCATATTACCATATGTTACCAACGTAAATAGCTTGATTTTTTTCTTACGTAATATTTTAACGAACTTCTGAGATATTAAACATTAAAACACAACGAATCATATCTTATTCTATCAAAATATTAAATTAAACTACAGTTAAATTTTGCTGGATTATTTAGTAAAATTGAATCATTACGAGGAAGTGGTTAATTGAAAGTGCTTAAGTAATGAATTTATTGAAGTGATAGTCTTATTTTTACTCAAATAATTCGATAAGTAGCATTCGGTAGAAGAATAGCCCTAAAATTTGTGACCTAAACCAACTTAAATTTACCAATAGGGGATGCTGAATCAAAATTTCATTTCTAACATTCTTATGGTTGAGAGCTCTCCATGCTCATAACTAGCTCACATAACTCATCTAGGTACCAAACACTAAAATAAATATATGAATAGATAAAATATACATAAATAAGGTCGACTTTTTTGATAAGAAGTGTGAGATTTACTTGAAATTGAAGTTTTAAATAGAAATATTAGTCTAATATGTGGAACTTCCAGTGCCTACATAGTTCTTTCCGAATGAAATTGTATGCTATGAAAGCTCATCGAAAATTCGAATATTGGGTAAAAGTTAAATATTCATATTCAGAGATTAGTTATATTCATCAAAGTATAAGTTGGGCTGCTGACTGGCGATATCTCTCTCTCTCTCTCTCTCTCTCTCTCTCTCTCTCTCTCTCTCTCTCTCTCTTTCTATCACTCTCAATACGGATTTAAAAATGTTTGACTACAGTTGCAAAATTAATTTCCACTGCGAATTTCAATTATATATCTCATTATAATCCATCAATCTATATTTGTTTATTTTTTCCCCTATCGAACAGCACAGCTTCATGTTCATTTAATAAATTAATTAACTTTTTGCATATAAATTTCAGTTTATAATAAGCTGAAAAATATATAAAGTTGACGAATAATGAAGGTGATTTTCACACTTTCCTTGAATTTATTCAGGCTCTGAGCTTGCCGGAAAAAAAATTCTTTCATCATAGAATATATGACTTCAAGTACATTACATAAAATTACAAAAAATTAAACAGAAAAAATGCGTTGTTTTAGTAGAAAAATATGTAAAGAAAAGACACATAAAATTAATTGTATTTATTAAGTTATTTTTATTTTACATGTTTATTTCTACATATTTATGATAAGTATTGGATTGTTCTTCTGTCGATTTTTTTTCTTTTTTTGTGACATACGGGCGTAATATGTAGTTTAGAGTAATAAAACTCAATTTGGATTTTTTTAATTGAAGAGAAGTATAATATGAGTTACAATTCAGTTATTGCTATTACAGTCACAGCTGTTAATACACTCATTATTATTTATTTATTATTATTATTTATTATTATTTAAACATTATTATTAAAATTACAATTATTAGGAACAATTAAGACTAAGGTTCAAATGGAGAGTTTTTTTTAATCGTAGATATTATTAGTAGATAAATTAAAAAATACATTTTTTAAATTTGTATTTTTTGGATCTACCTTGACCGAACCCCAAACCAAAAAGTATCTAATATTAAAACTAATGGTTTACCTGAACTGTAAGTTATTATTTATTTATTGTTGTGTACTATAAGTCATAATTAGTTCCTTTTTTTTTTAAATGTCAATTTTGCATTTAAAGTGAATGTGAGTTCATTAAAGAGCCATGTCAAACTGACAGGAATGGGGATTACCTGAATTTTCATATGCAAGTACAACATTTTTGCGATTTACCCGGTGTACGGAAGTACTTTAGAATACTGAAACATAGTTTATTTTTACTGATAAAAGATTTATATATATATTCAGTAAATGTGAAAAATTTCATGACAAAGAAAGTTCGAATACATATATTAATCAATTTCACACTGAAAAAGTCACTTTGTACTCACAGCTCCGTCGTGTCTGACATTTTAATACTTATTTACTTTTGGTGTTTTTTGTGGACCATCGTAAAGAAGTGTATTAAATTAAATGAAGTACAAATTTGATCCCGACTGAGGGTGCAAGGATCCGAATCTGAGTTCTGCTTTATACTCTATATACATAGAATGGGTCTCATCTCCCTAACTATTAAGTTAATTTTGAAGTAGGAAAACATTGCATAAACATAATAAATAAGTCAAAAATGATTTTTATTTATTTATGCTAATATTAAACAAAAGTCCAATAAGAAATGATCAGTTCATTCAAATCTGCCATATTGAAGCCTTTGAAGTCTTGGGTCTAAATCTCGTTGGAAATATAGTAGCTGAAGGAGGCCAAGTAGGGGTTAACAAGCACATTGTGCCTCCTCCAGGACCTTACCACCCTTCCCGGACCCCGGCGGCTATCGGCCATTCAACCCAGAACAAACTAATCTCGCGTTCCGCCCTCCCTTATTCACTCTGACTTTTATTGAATGAAGCGGCCCTTGGAGGTCTCTGGATCTTTGAATAAAATTTATTTAATGAAAAACCTCTTCCCCCACTCCTGAGGTGGAGGTGAATTATTCATGAGAACCTCGCCTCAAAACGTATCTTCCTCTCTGGATAGTGACAACTCACCTCTGCAATTAAACTCCTGTAATTTCTACATAATTTTACCATGGAGATAAATACAAGCTGTTTAAAGCATCCAATTAACCTATTCTGGTATTGTTTAATTCATATTTCCAGTTATTCGCCATGTTTAGCTTACAAAACTTCAAAAGGTTCATCATTCAAGCGTTTACTAATTATAGATCATTCGTTATTCCATCTTTTCGTTTATTTTACCACTAGTTGTCGCGATGCTCTAGGTCACTTTATCAATGTCATCAGTTAGACATATAAGAAGAAGGACGCTGCTAAAGTAAAGCCAGATGTAGACCAGAAGGCTCCATCGGAAAATAAACTCTGCCAATGACGTCATATATAAAAGTACTCCTAACCTTTTTAGAATGGTGGTTCTATTCTGGCATTAAACATATTGTGGTCAATAAAAATCAAAATGTTGAATATGTAGCATATAATCTATGAAGGAGTAGGCCTTCTCAACTTCCAATTTTCAGTATTTTATTTTCCTTAAAATTTATTCCCACTTATAAGTGATGTAAGGCATAAGTGTGTGTGTGTGTGGGTGCGTGCGCGCGTACGAGCTTGTGTGTAAAAATCAAATTAATAATTAGCCTTTTCATCGTAAACCTTTTAAATAATAAATTTTTATTAAAATCAGATAAGGAAAAGGGAGCTTAGAGGGTGACCAAAATTTATAATTGAATATCTTTCTTCCCTTTCGAGTTATGAAAAGGTTTATAGAGCATAATAGTATAATCATAATAAAATTTGTGTGTGTGTGTGTGTGTGTGTGTGTGTGTGTGTGTTACTAGTTTTTTGGTCATAACAAATGTTACCTTTTGATGCCCAAACAGCTAGGAATTGGGTTGTCAATGTTCCAAAAAGCTAATTAACTGAAAACCTATACCTGTAATCAATGGCATCGGTTAGTGCCGAACATGACCTTATCTTTGGAAGTTCACTGCTGACGCATAAGCTGTGTAAGTGTCACTCGGCCTTAACACCTAGAATCAAATCGACCGTATTGGTTTACCTGAAAGTTCAAGAGGTCACTTTTAAGTGTGGAACGAAGCGCAACCATCACCTGATTCCAGCAGTCATTAAAATGATAATTTTTACTATTCATAACCATCTATAACTCCGAAGAAAAAAGGTTTACGTGACTTGACTGAAGTCCGTCATTGTTGACCGCCGTTTTAATTTAGAGTTAAGAAACAATTTAGAGCCACACGATAGGGAACTAGAAGATCATCATCTTCAGGTATCATACCCCTTGGAAAAAAAAAGAAAAGTGAAAGGCGTTTTTATAAGAGCTACAGATGAGACACTGGGGGTATCAGAAGGTCCGGAGGAAGAATAAGATGACAGATAAAACTGGAAAGTATAATCGGAAGTGAGAACAGCAAAGGCGAAGAGAAATGTACAAGGAAATCCGACGATACAAACCTAAGCGATGAATAAAACTCTGAATATTCGGAATGGATAAGAGAGTAAAGAGACGTCAAGTGTGTGTAAAGAGCATTTCTGGGGTGATGAATTGCGAATCCGACTGTAGAAGCAGAAGTGCTATACAAACACGAGATCACTTACCAAAAAGTGTGTTTCGCAAAATACGCCAGCAAGAGCAAAGAGTATTGATCTCTTGACAATAGTCGATCAATAGATTGACCTGGAACACTTCCGGGAACTGTAGATGGAGGATATTTCCTCTGGAAGTAGCGTCACTGGAGAGATTCCCAAACAGAAATAAGCCTTGATCTCCAGGAAGATGGGATATGTAAATGATGGACTATGAAAGTGATAGACGTGATCTGAAGAATGAGAAGGCTCCTGATATTGATAACATCTCGCTCGAACTACCGAAATTAAATCCAGCTGCTGCACTTCCTCTGCTTCCTATTACACTGCACAACAAAAAAATATTTTTTGAATGTTTCCTACAATAAATTAGTCTATTTCTACTAATTTTGGGGTGATAAAAACGAAAATAACATTGAAAAAATTTTATTAGCTCTGGTTTTTGAGATATACAGCACTTAATCTTAAAGAGTAGTTATACTATACGTGAAAAGTGAAAGTACAAAAAACAATATTGTTATGTTTCTTTTAGAATATTTTAAGTACAAAATTGATTAAAAAAAACATTATTCTTAGTGTTTTGACAAATAAAAGAGGTTTGTACCACCAAATTTCAATTAAGTCAATCCGATGTATTGTAAGATCGCTGTCGTTTAGCTTGTCTTTTATAAAACACTTCTGGAGCATCCTGTACTGAGCTGTCTGTACTGAGATATTTTCACATCATGTTTTAGAAGATTCCACTGTTGTAGTCTTGACCCTAACAGCTCAGCCTTTTCCTTAGACAAGCCAAGATCTCTTATAAGGTCACTCAACTCTGCTTGACTAATTCTGTGCGGATCACTAGACCTATCGCTTACATCAAAATCAGGGTCATAGGATGTAGAAGGATGGGTTGCTTCTTGTAAACAGACTTCATCACTTTCCTCTAAAATTTCATAGTTTTGGGGTGGAGAAGGGACTGGCAAATTGTCTGAGTGTGGTACAGGCCGAAGAGCAGATGGGAGATTAGGGTATTTCACCGTTCCTCTTTTCTTCATAGATAAACCTTGCTTAATGGGAGGAGTTAAGCAGAAATAACAGTCGTCTGTATGATTGGTAGGCTCACGCCAAACCATAGGTACTGCAAAAGCCATTGCCCGCTTGTTATTTTTCAGCCACTCTCGCAATATGACGGAACAAGAATTACAACATATATGAGGAGCCCATGATTTATCTTGGTCCCCAACTTTTACACCAAAATAATGTTCATAGGCAGTCTTAATGATAGGTGACATTTTACGTTTCTGAGCCTTAAATGTTATTTCACCACATATATAGCAAAAGCTATCGACAGAATTCACACACTTTCGAGGCATTTCAGATCAGCACTTAAATTAATTTAAAAATCAACTTCACACGATAATTTCAATAGCAACCACGTGCGTACAATTGACAAACTCGCAAAGGTTATGTTTACTACTTATGAACAGCTGATGAGAGGGGTGTTATGTAAACAAACATGTGTACCAACTGTTGGTGATGAAATATTTCATTTGTTGAAAACTCAATATATATATAATAGAATGATACTATATCTTGAAAACAAGAGCTAATATATAATTTTTATGGTCATTTTCGGTTTTAACACGTGGAAATACATTAAAATCAGCTAATTTCAACCCCGAAACAAAAACTTTGTTGTTCAGTGTTATTATTAAAGATAATTAATTATTATTAAAAGATCTACAATTAAGATACGAGAAGAGGTTAATTAATTATCAAGTTTTGAAACATCTGCACATTCCAGAGTGTTACGATAACAAACGCATATGAGTGATGAACTGATTTTTTTTTTAAAGAAGAGGATTAAAAGGGTATATTCTATTCGTAGGTGCATAGGAAATTTAATTGCCAATGATGATCATACTCATATAGAAAATATCATACACTTGAGTTACTGAATCTACCAGGCGGAGTACATCTATAGTTATAAAATGTGCAGAAAATCACAAATCTTCCATAGCTTAGGTTGGATGAAGAATCCACCACCTACTGAAAACTGGAATATCATATGTCTGATGAGCTTATATTAAGGTAAGAATGTTCAGTATTACAGGGAAGTAATGATCTCCAAAATCAGGCCAAATGCATGATACGTATAAATTTCCGCAGGAATTGTAAATTAAATTATTTAAAAAAAATATGCTAATGTATATGGTCATATATGTCATATATGGGCTTAAAACTATTTTTATGGGCAATTTTAAACGCTCTAAAAACAACTGTTATTTAATAAAATGCATTAATATAATATTGCAAAGATATTATTGGACTCTTCGTATTGTTATTTTTCCCACAAATTATTAGTATAAGTCAACTAATAAGCTTTGTTATTAACCTTCAGTGAAAATTGAATAAAACGAATCAAAACTTATGATGCATCGTGTTAAATAAGTTTCCTAACAATCAGTTAGAGGAATATAGACTCAAAGATTTCTGATCACTCTAGCAGAGGATATGTTGGACAAAGGCACGTGTTACCTCGTGTAGGAGTTTGCTACTCCGAGGCGAAACTACAATGAGCCTTAATTATACTACCCCGAGAGGCAGTTAAATTAAATCTAACATGTCGGGGTCTTTAGTGACGTGGAGTTTTACTTTACTTTGAGGCCTTTGAGAGAGAGAGGGGGGGGGGGGGGATTGTGTGTTTTGGCAGTTCACGCACACAATTGAAAACTGCCTTTAATAACGATAAAAGCCGGGTGTTCTTGGCGAAACTAATACATGTGGTAACTGGGGCAATCCCGCTTTAATGAATTCCTTGTAACCTACGCAATCCTCGCCTCCGGGATTATCCCTTCCACAAAGTCTGCAGGGATTCCATTTCAACCCCCCTCGTGACCCGTCCTTCTGTCTGAGGGTTGTTTTCAGAATTCCCTGGGGGGGGGGGGGGAGTCTTGGAGCTCTCGTCCTTATCCCACTTCTTCTGATGAAGCTAATAATGGTTTCTGAGCCCCCCCGTAAGGAGTCTTTGCGATCTCCTAAGCTTTTCGCTCAGAATGAGAAAACGTCTTCACAGGAAATAACGACTTTACCATGACTCTTTTTCTGCCAACTTTAAATTGTTTTCCTTTAATTAGAAAACCTATGTGCGGTATTAGGTAAATGTCACTAACAACTTATGTAAGTATGTATGAGCACCTCATGAGTACCTCATTCTCTATTCAGCCCTGAAGAAGCCATCACAGGGTGTGCGAAAGCTCGGCAACCATCAAAAACTTTACACAGTCCAACCCGGAAAAAACGTTACATACATCTGATGACTATGGAAGCCTACATGAACAACTTATGTAAGTCTTTTTTTCTAAATCAAAATGATGAGTAGCACAATAAATAATATAAATATAAACTAAAAAGATTGTAACAGTGCATATTCGACGGAAAAATTATAATTAAAAGAATATTTCATATTGGAGCTGTTTTCACGAGGTTAACGATATTTCTACCCTAACGAATATTTTCCAAATGGTATGCAAAGGTAATTAAAAAACACTAGACGTAGATGTGTGTGTGTAGTCGTATCACAGCACTTATGAGAATATCCTACAGGGGAATCTGCAAAAAAGTTAATTGGTTGTTCTCAGAACAGTAAGTTTTAAAGAGCTCTGTCAAAAAACGTAAAAAGAAAGAGATTGTTAGTTCGGTGGGGAAAATGAAATGAAAGGAAACTCTTTAAATATTGAAATAATAATTGTTAGATATGACTAATATATTAATATAAACTAGCCAGCTGTATTTTTTATAACATTTAAAACATTTCTAACCTAATTGATTTTATTGAGGTATATTCAGCATCCTGAATGGGAGTTGATGCTAAGTTAAATTTTAGCCATTTTCACTTAAGCCTTGCATTAAATAAATAAAAAAATATTCACTGGAATCGGTGAAATATTCAGTCGGTAACTGTATGTAATTTAATAACAACACGTTTCTATTTTAATCTTTTCGAAGTTTTTTTTAATATTTTTTTTATTTGTATTTTAAACTTTTTTATTTTATTTATATAATAAAAACAATTTTATTTTATTTTTCAAAAAGTTTTTTATTTTTTCATAAAAAAAAAAGTGCTGTCCGACTTTATCCTTATCCAAACTTGAAAACCCAGTTGGCTCTCAAATCTGGGCTTCTGGCCGACCAGCAAATATCCATATCTCTCAATACTTCTTGTCGGGTCCGTCTGGTTGAGCCAGTTTGTCATATTTTGTCCAATGTCACGTGTTAGTTTTGTGGCAAAAACTTTTTTTTTTTTTCTTAAACAGTTATTTTTAATTGAAATCCTTTTTAAAATCTTCTCCAAAAAAAAAAAACTCTTAGAGCACTTATCGATGCAATGCCGCTCGAAGAAGAGATGGAGGAGTGCACAGCGCCTACTGGGTGTGATATTACGAACTGGCTCAATCATAACTGCCAGGTAGCCTCTTCACTATAAATACCTGTGCGACTGCGATAGTAGTATGTCCATGTGCCACAGATGTGGGGATTCCCGAGGGATAGTTGGGAAATTCAATCATTGTGACAATGTTATTATTATCGATGATTCAAATTGGAATCAGACGAAAATTTTTTTCCTATATTTTATTTGTTATAATTACTAATAATTAAGTGGATCTTGCTAGATCTGAGCGAAGAGGGTTTCTCGACCTATAGCACTGCAGACAATGTATCTCCATGGAAAGTGTTCGATATTCTCCTTTTGGGTTTAGTCCGTTCCTCCCCAGATTCCCAGGATTTCGCGTGTAGATTTCCGCCCCTATGGGCTCTATAGCGCCTACAGGCTCTCAGCCTAACTTTCCCTATAGCCTTTGATCATATCACATGAACTTTTCCGACATCGTCCACAATGGTGTGATGGCATTTCTTCCTCTTACCTCTTACGTAAAAAAATCTTCGGCACCTCCTTTGTCTCAACTTTTATCGTTACTTTGAAAAATATCGTTCCAAGTAAAGGACGACTTCTTCAATTAAAATAAGCATAAAAACTGTGTTATTTAAAAAATTGGTTACTCCCGCTTTATATTAGGTTAGATTCTACAAAGAATTTCTGGATATTTAGTATTTATTATAATATTAAAATGAGGAAAATATAATATAATCGTTAGTTGGGGAAAGAGATGCGAAACTTGAAATTTTTTTTTTATAATGCTGTAACGAAATCGTCTTAAAAATGATTAAGATGACTCTTTGAAAATAGCAATTAGGGGTCTCGTAAGAAAAATTGAATTTCCTGTATAACTTTGATTATAATCACATAAAGTATAATCAAATGGAGAGTTTTTGACCGTGGATATTATTTATAGAGAATTTGTTGGAGTTCGGTCAATATTGTGGGTGAATATGAGTTGAATGCAGTAAGGGTTCGGGAGATTATTTTATGGATTAAGAAAGAGTAACAGGTCATCAGCATAACAGGAAACAGGATGTCGTTTGGAAATAGAAAGAAGGGTGGAATCTAGGTCATCGAACAACCCCATGGTAATCTTTACTAATACAAGAAAATATATATGATCATACATGCAACAGGCAATGTGGGGAAAAATTCTTAAGGATGACCTTGGAGGGGAGATGGAAAAATTGCTAAATACTCTTTCCGTGTCCTTGTGTAGACTAATATTTTTTTTTAAGAATTATAATTATATGGAAATATCTATTACATCTACTTTAAACTTCATTCTTAACTATTAGTTATAGTTATCATTTTGAGTTCGATTTCAATCCTCATGATGTCTTACTGTAAGCCATTATGTCTTAATAAATAAAATAAGATATATATTTTTTTTGTGGCTTATTATGCGTATAAAGACTTAATAGTCCTCCCGTAAGTATGACTCGGTCTTAGAAAATGTATTTACATATTAGAGAATGCATAGAGTACTCATAAAGTGATTGCACAGTAATTTTCTTTAACAATTAAAAAAAATTAAGAGTGCTGAATGCTAAGATATTTTATATGTTAATTCAGGTGACAGAATATAAATTAATTCTTATAGTATCACTAATAATAATTTATTACTCACTACGGAATGATATTTAGTTTAATGCAATGAAACATACAATCATTTTTATTATAAAAAATAATTATTGAATATATCATTATTATTATTAATGAAAATAACTAATGTCATTATTACGAATAATAATAAATTAAAGTAATTTTGAAAATAATAAATTATTCTTTTACGCATTATATTATTTACATTCAGATTAAAAACACACCCCCCACACACACACATTCGCACAAACGCACACACTCATTCACATACTTACGTACATACATTTTCACTTACATAAATTAGATTAATAGCAGCAACTATACCTTGTAATACGTGTAATTGATGGCTTGCTCATTGAATGGGATTGTACGTGGGTCACTGTCGGACTAGAAGTATACTTGCATTCCAGTATGTCTAAATTTACTCACTTATATCACTTCCTACATGGAATAATACTTGTTCTTTGCAATTTCGAAAAAAATTATAATTTTATTTTCTTCAGAGTTAAATACCTTACTTCTACTACAAGGCCTGAAGAAACCAAACTCGGTTTTAAGCTTTGCAAACCGTTCGATAACCCAAAAGGGGATAATGTCAGACTTTTTCTTTTAAATAAATGATGTGCTGATATTATACACACACATATATATATATACATACATANATGCCAATATATTTTTTTTTTTTTTCAAAGTTACTTACACTCTGTGAAATATTCTTCCTTAAACTGAAAAGTAACTAAATGATATTGATCCAAGGATTGGTTTGATTGAATGACTTATCTAACGATAGTGCTCTCAAACTAATGCCTTTTCCATTACCCAGATTAGGTGGGCTGAGGTTCCGTACAGGCATCAATAGGGGTAAAATGTAAAATGCCGCTCCCTACGGGCCGTTTATTTATTATCTGTTCAAGGCTGCCTCTAAGCCAGCAGATACAAGCCTCTCATTGATTTAACATTGCTATGGATTAATAGACTCCCTTGGTGGGAGTGATTTTCCCTGATTAGATTTTTCTCTAACGGCCACCTCAATCAAGAAAATGCTGTGTGTGTTCCCTTTCTTTCCCCTGGCCTGCTTCGATAGATATCAGTGATAAGTCAGCGGTCGCTGAGGTTGGGGGTGGATTCCGTCTCTGGGGGTTTCCATGGGGTTTCAGGCTTTCCATTCTTATACGGGAAATAAATGTGTTATTCCGGTGCGCTGGGGTTTGAAAAAATAACAAAAAAAAATTACTTATAGATTAAAGTTTAGACAAAGTGGTTGAATAAAACTGACAGAAAAGTTCGCTGGGTAAACTAAGCAGATATCGCAAGATAGACATAAGTAAGAATAAGTGACTAATTTATATCACAAGCCAGTGAGAGAAATGATTGTAGAAGCTGCGATTGCTAATGTTGAATTTACAATATTCAAGAAGAATAAGTGTGGAAAGTGCTCAATTTGCTAAAAAGAACAAGTATATAGAATATATATATATATATATATATATACCTTCTATTTATGTGTGAGTGTGTGTGCGTGCGCGTGTGNTATATATATAAACCAACACACATGTGAAATTTGGGACGGATCATGTTATGGTACCTAAGTGAATAGCTTAATTCAGTGCTTATGGTAAAACCATTTAAATCCATAGTTATTATAATTTTCATTCTTTCTCATTTTTTTAGAATTAAATAAAAATCATCACTTTGCAAGAAGAGGTATATGTTTTCGCTTTTACTTTACTATTGCTTCCTTCTTTCAACCTTCTACGGTATCTGCTAATTGACATATCTCCATGATATTTTTACAACAACATTCTGTTTTTCGTAATAGACCTGTGCATTTATCACTATACAAGGCGTTATTAGTTCAAACCAATATCTTATATAGGTTATTCGCTCAAATCAACCCTTGGTTCACTATCATTCAGAAACCTCTCAGCTTAAGGACTATTAAGAATATTTTGAGTGTGTAAGTATGTCTTATATACGCACAGTTCTGAAAAATAGCACCTTATTTTAAAAACTTTGTCGTCCGTTAAATGCAGGAAAAGTATTTTCTATAAACTATTGGGAAAGCAATTTGTTCTTTGTGCTTGTTTTTACTTTCCTAGTTATCGATCTTGTGACTTTACGCAATATTGGATGAGTTTCCTTTGAAAATAACTAATGGGGCAACAACCTAAATGAAAGGTAACATTTTAACAAAGTTTAACCTCTTTTAAACTCGCTGACTAGAAATAGATAATGCCTATGGGAGAGAAATAGTGTTTTATAAACTTATATTTTTGACTGTGATTGTTTCTGATGCTTTTCTATAGAGCATAACAAATGAACAAATAAAGACAAAACCTTTCTGTTTTTACCTCATATTTAGCCTATTGCAACAAAGAATCTTGTTTAACTTGATCAATTTCCATCTGTAAAGGCTAATAAGTTGTTCGAGTGAACAATTTCCTCCGTGTAAAGGTTATTAAGTTCTTCAAGTGAACAGTTTCCTCCCTGTAAAGGTTATTAAGTTGTTCGAGTGAACAATTTCCTTATCTAAAAGGTCATTAAGATATTATCGTGAACAATATCCTTATTAAAGGTGATTAACATTCTACATTAAGTCCATCAAATGATGTGAAAAAGCCCTTTTTGGCTTGGTCAAGCTCGGAAGAAGTATTTATGAATAAACCATATCTTATTTCGACCTCTGACTTATAATAAATTCCTTGCGATTTTTTCTTAATCTGACTGTTTGGAGTACTTTGTTGAGTTATTTGGACTTTCAGCATAAAATATTGTTTTTTTCATACTCCGATCCTTCTTAGGGGATAGAAAAAAAAAACAAAAAAAAAAAAAAAAAAAAAAAAAAAAAAAAAAAAAAAAAAAAA